>KZ345098.1:252094-275678 GCA_002352805.1 Teladorsagia circumcincta
TCAGCGCTGTAATTGACCGAGCCTCTTCTATTGGTATTAGTGTCTACTGTCTATTCTATTCTATTGGTGATAGGGTATTGAGCTAGTGATTCAATCGCAACGGCAAAGAAGAACCGAGCTGTGAATGTCAACCTCATACTGTGCATGTGGTCACTTCCGATGAGGACCCCTTGCATCATAAATTGGGAGTGCATTCGGAGGTTACTACCATGTTACTGTAGTAGATGCTTGGACGCAACCGATGCACCAGCACACGCCATCCGGATGCAAAGGACTGTAGCAGAATGAAGTTTCGATGGAAACCATATGGTCCGGGCGACCATGAGCGAGAAGCATGCCTGACTATCTGGGAAAAACTCATTCCTTCTGTAGCCCTGTGTAGCCCTCCGTAGACGGTCACTAGTGCAGATGAGTCATGAGCCCACTGCGACAACAACACGCAGCACTCCAGATGGCTACCTCGCAAACAGGAAGCACCAGCTCATCTAAAGCCCGAACTCCGTATTCTGAGAATATTGTTCGTGGTTTGTTGAATTCGCTAGGTGACCTCGTTTGGGAGTCACTTCATTGTATGAATACAAGCATTGCGAAAGTCACCATGGAATAGCTCTCCAGGCTTGCTTCGCTATAGCGAGGGAATCGTCAAAAATGTCTCAAAATCTGCTTTCTCCAAATGGACCCCAAGCCTCACATTGCAATGTCAGCCCTCCACATTCTGAGGGAGATAGCCAGGGTCATGATACCTCCTCCACCATATAGCTCTGGCATCTCTCCAACGGAATGTCGCCTCCCCTGCGCCCTGAACCAGCATCTGCCAGAGAAAAAAGTTAAGGATCAAGACCACCCCAAAATCGACTTTTGCCAATTCTTCAATTTCCAGCTTCACTCATTCTGGGCAGATAGCTTCAAAACATCCCCTAGCAAATGCTAGCACATCAGTGACCATAATGGTGGATATGCTGTTTATCAGTTGTTTGATAGAAGAGATAAAACTTAAATAAACAAAAGTGCCAAAATTGCGACAGTAATTATGAGACAACCCAATAGAAAGTGTTTGTGCTTGAAAGAAGGTAGGCTCAAAAAGTAGTTGGTAATATGCACGAACTTTTGAAACAACCTAATATTTCCTGTGGCTTTAGCGTCGAAATAGTTCTTGACTATTGAGGGGGAGTATCCCCACACCCGGCCGGGGCTCCCTGCACACGGCAATAGAGCTTGTATGGAAAGACTTCGATCGAAACAGAAAATACATGAGCTGCGATAAAATCGGAATATGAAAACATTCAGTGGATAATAACCAAAGAATGAGATTTGCTTGTTGGACATCACGCTGAGAAGAAAACGAATGTCTTTTTGCAGTGATTCAAAGCAAAACAATCTAGTGTCTCCTATTCGTATGGTTTTACGACTCCAAGATGAACTCAGAGAGCGCATTCCCTCCAGCCTTTTTGACAGCTGCTCTCGCTTTCTCCCTTGCTTCCCGATAACTTGATACATCGCCTTTCAAATTAGAATCCCACTGGTTTTGCCGCTTTTTAGATCTAGGTTTTTTGTTCGAAATGAAAAATGGGGGTAGCAGGAAGACGGGCTCCAAATACATCAGCCCATTTCGCACTCTTCCAATAAACAACTAGCCCTGTCACCGGGGTCCAACGGGTTTGGCACTTCTAAGGAAAGGTACTGAAGATAATAAGCCGGCTTGGTTTGGTATAAAGTAGGACAACAATGCAGTTCTGTCTCCTGTAAATATCAGGGAATAGTTTCACCAAATCATCCAATGGTTTAGAATTCAACACGTCGCTCTACAGCACACGCCTCTTACAGATCGTGATTTTGACTTTTGAACTAACCAAACTTGAGCAACCTTTGGGTTATAGCCATTTCTTCTATAGCGATCCGCATGTCTATAAAGGAGTCGGAGGGGAAACGACGGTGATTGGTCAAATGTGATAGTGGCCAATAATGGCTGGTAAAAGGCAAGATACACAAGTGATATCAGTGTCGTTACCCCGTTCGTGATGGTAGCGGAAAGTTAGCTGCAACAACTAAGTGTCGGACGGTTGCACTGAAGGTGTGCGATATGAACGATGCCGAAAACTGAGTCAAAACCAATAAACTAACCGAAGCTAGTGTCTGATAATGAGTGGTAAGTAGCATCCAAAAAGCGAAGGTTTCCAATTGCGTAAGACTTTTTGCAACTATCGATGCCCCGCTCATCCTATTCATACTACTGGCTTTTATCTAGATCTTAATAAGTCATTTGCTGATGGTTAAGTGGAGGTATGTTGACGACAGGTGACAGGAAGTGGTAATGACCAATAAGGACTCTGCCAGAAGTCGGGGTACACAAAAATGAAAATTGAGTACACATCCAACAGCACTTCATACAGTAGCATTCAAAAGCGATCGCCGAAACCGTACTTCGTGCATAATATTGCTCTCACCTGAACAATTCCCTTCAAGTTTTGATAGGCTTATTCTTTCGCGTTTTGCAGCCCTTGAGTTCTCAGCGTCCAAGACATTAGGTAGAAGGTCTCCAGCTTCTTTGGGTCTTTTTTGGAGGAGAAAAAGAATGTACGGAGAACCGTTTCGGCGAACACTTTTGATCGCTACTGTACGTGCTTAGCAGATACTGGTATTATTACATCCTAATCCTTTATTAAGAAAAGTAAGAATATTGAACCGTTAATCTATCTGGACTCCGATCAATGCTTAATGTCCATCGAAGAGAAGCAATTCGTTTCCAGCTCAAACGACAAGAAAACCCTAATGTTGTAAAGCACAAAGAGGCACCTAAAAATTTTATTCCAAACGAATTCCAGAAGACCAAAAAACTTCAAATTTCAAAAAGAAAACCAGCCGAAAAAATTCCTTCAGAGACGTTCGCGATATTTTGATGTGTAGCAACCTCGTCAGGCATGAATTCGCCTCAGTAAAATATAAAATTAGGCTTAGGCTCTTACGGGAGCCGCGCCATGAGGTGTGTACGGCTCCTCCAGTAAGCTGCAGAGCTCAACTGATTGAACCCGCGTGAATAGCTAACAGGTTGTAGAAAGATTGAGCAGAAGACAGTATGAAAATGCCGATTTACAGCTGTTGGCCTCTCAAAATCTGAGAGTCTTTCCTGTGGGGGAAACAGATGATAAATCTCTATAGTTTCGTCTTTGGCCAAGGGGGTGTACAGGTGCCTACATACAGGACACACTGCCCTACGTGTATCTACGTCTGATTCCTTACACTGGTCCTTTGCGGGTTTCTTTGCTTCCAAAGGACAAGTGCGAAGCTACAATAGATATTTTTGGTAATCTCTTAGAATTTTTTGTGTCACTGATCACCTTACTTGATGTGCGGGACGTCTCCCTTTTTTGAGCCCACCTCATGCAGCTTGCGGTTGGCAGTGGTTGAGCAAAAAATTCCTAGATATCATAGGTAAACTGAATTAGCCATCACTTGTGAACATAAAGTTCAATAAGTTAGAATCACCTTCATCAACAAACCATCTCTATTGCGTGGCTTATGGTGAACCTTACCGAACACTCGGCGATGTTCAGCTGTTTAACAGGTTTCCTAAGCGCTTACAGGCGATCGAAATTAGGAGAAAACGGAGTGAAAATTCGATAACTCCTGAGGTTTTTCAATTAAAAGTGAAAAACTGCAGCTTGAGCAGATTTGTTAGCAAGGTGCAGTATAACACAGCAATACAAGAGGCTTGAAGAGGATCTTCTCAAAAATAGTCAAGATTCTAATAGGATGAGATAACCCAGCAAACATACTGATTTCCATAAGTGAAAAAAAAATTGAGGCTCAATGAGTAACACAAATAGTGCACTCTCTCTTTTTCATGCAAATCATCACAGCTCTGTTTTACTTGATTCACTTACCCTGTAACGAGAAATAAGAGGAGTGCAGCACGCATGCCTGCTGCCGTAGTGTGCAGAATGACGAGTGTGTTTCTCGGAGAGCTCGCCTCGTCTCTCTTTCCGGCGGCAACAGTTGACAGCAGCCGCCTGAACATCGACTGGATCACCATGATAACTTCAAGTCAACATACAAACCAAAATTTCCCAACTGACCTGACCGAGCGCTGGTGAGGAAGACTGTCAAGCACGTTCAGTTGAACATCTGGTTCCTGCCGAAGATCTCATAATAACGATTGACGAACGATAGCTGTCACTTTACAATAGGATAGCACACCTCTAATTTTAATTGCGCTGGCCAACTGTCGAGTAGAAGCCGCTGAGAAGTAATTGCCAAGTAATGACATCGCCTCTCGGCTGGAGACGATCCTTCCTAAGTGCACTTTATTGAAGATTACGTTACCCTACTCCTATGTGGGAGTTTCATCGAACGCTACATTTTGGGGTTGGTTCCATTCCTGCAAGTGAATTCCAGAATTCGAATAGTTCGGGATCTGAGCATACATCTTAACTCTGTCGCCAAAACAAATATCACTACTCGTTAGCAAGTAAGATCATTGCAGGATGTTTGAAGATCCACTCGAAAGTGCCCTCTCCAATTGTTGGGGATTAAATCAATTCGAGAAAGCTCCACTGCAATACACTTGTAGCAATTCACTTACCATTAAAACAGCTCTACGGGACTTTGCTACCAAAACCATATCGGGGATGCGTGGAAGTCTACTTACAATCAGTGTCCACTGTTTAGGCAACAACTCCAATATGTACATGGTCGAGAAATGTCTTTCGCTGTTTATTCGCTCAGTGACATCCTAAGCAGGGTCAACCGTCTGTTGTTCCAGCTTCTAAACATTGACGACACCTCCCCAATTGGAGTGGGCCTCGATACGACTCCTCACCTTCACTACCAGCCTGAAGGGAGCTCCACCATATGACCCCTTCCCCACTGCGACCACCACCCTCACCGCCATGATCTTCCTGTCTTGCTATAAAAATTTCATCCTGAGATCAACCACTTCAATGTTGGAATAACTTTGCGCACTTCTTTTTTCGCCAGAATCATCAAAAAGCCTATCAAACACTTCCTCCTCTACCACCACCACGACTCCTTCAAATTCAAAGGAAAACACCCCCTCCTCTCCCTTTTGTGTTTTACGAATCCTGGATACTAACCCTCGAGTTGAGAACTGCTCAACGAAAGGTTGACGCTGCTCACGCGCATACTCTATAACTTGTTAAAGATTATTACCACCTAATAGCCACATGGAAAATGATCAAGCAATCTATTAGGTTGGTGCAAAAGTCTTGAGACACTCGGATGTGTGTTTCAAAATCATTTACAATTTTATCAAACTCCAACTCAATAAACTATATAATCAGGATCACTACCTATGACATTCATGCAACGAGCAGGCAAGTCGGCTTTACCCTTCTCCCAGAAAGAAGAGGGCTGTGAGTCGAAGAAGACAGCCACAGAATTTTTGAGGTCTTCGAAGGTGGCGAACTTCTGCTTGACCAGGAACTGCTTGAAGTGTCTGAAAAGGTGATAGTCGGAAGGTCGAGGTTTGGGGAATAGGGTGCGTGGGGGACCGTATTCCAGCTGATCTCCTGTAGCGTAGACCGCGTGATCTTTTCCACGCGAGGTCAAGCGTTATCATGCAAAAAATGGACAGAAACCCATCTCGGTCGCTTTCCTTTGATTGCATGAGCGAGTTTCTGGAGCTGGCGACCATAAATGGTAGCCGTGACTGTCTGGCCTTGAGGGAGCAACTCGTGGTATAGCATTCCTCTCGAGTCGCAGAAGCAGCACAGCAAAACTTTCCTTGAGCGCTGTTCTAGCTTGGGCTGCACTGGTAGATCCTCTCCAACCGGGAGCCAGACAGCGACCCCCTTGCTGTTGTCGTAGAAGATCCAGCTTTCATCCCCGGTCACCAGATGCTGCAGAAACTCCTTCCGTTTGGGAGTAAGGAGGAGCGACTGGACGATTGAGACACGGGTGTGACGCAGATCATAGGTCAGTTGATGCGGAATCCATCAAGCGAAAACTTTCCTGTAACGGTGCTCGTGAAGGTGTCGAACTACGTTGCTATGATCACACTCGAGAAGCTCCGCCAAGTCCCTGCTCGTAGCCTTCGGCCTCTTCATTACTTGGTTGAGAACTCGGTCGTCTTCGATAACAACTGGCCGTCCGGGGTGAGGACCGTCGTCGAGTATCGTTCCAGACTGAAAGCGAGCGAATAAACGGCTAAGCGTCGCATAGCTGACCAGTTTTGCTCCGAAGGCAGTGTTGATACTGGAGGCAGCTGAACGAGCACTGGAACCGCCGCGCCATTCGTAGAAGACGACTGCTCAAATTTGACTTCTTGACAATTGCGACATGGTTCATAACAGAAGGGCTCGGGGACCGGCTTGAATACTGCTAGCGGTAATTCTGAGATTGTTCTTGAATATGGTGAAGTCATGACCGTGGCAAAGATTCTTGTACAGGAACGACGATCCATGTAAATTTGTGTCCCAAGACTTTTGCACCAACCTAATACTTCATGGGCAGGCATGGCTTTCCAGCTCAAGTTTAAGCGGTGATGGTGCGATTGGTGGACTGCATCTCTAGCCATTGCTTCTTTTTCTGCATAATACGGGGGGCAAAAAAAAGACATTTTGCCTGTGTCGCACTTCGGCACTTTTTTCTTCGCAGAGATTGCCGTCGTTGATGGAAGTTCTTCAGCAGAATATTCCCTGAATGTCCCTCTATAGGTAGAGGCCCTCATTCACTACCCTCACGGTCTTCGGAATATGACGTCATCTGTCATCGTCGTCAGGCTCAAGTTATCCTACCGTAACTGCTTCAGCCTGAAGCTCTTACGTAATTTCTCGAATCGACTCAATGTGGGATAGATTCCTAGGAACATATGCTCTAAGTATGCCGACCCCCTCGGAACCCACCTTCCAGAACCCTTCGTAATGGTACACGATCCATCCGTCGAGGCCCCCATTGAGCTCGACCACTGCACCTTGTTTCCAAGGCAAGTTTTACTGATGCCTTCCACATAGATTGCAACAATGAATTATTTCTCATGAAATAAAGTCTGCTCTCCAATTATAGGTTGGGTGCACTCGCTTTGAATCGAGCAAAGTGCGATTGAATCGATTTGAATACGGAGACAAAATGTCTTTTTTTTTGCCCCCCCCCCCCTGTACATACATGGACACAATAAATCAAATATTGCATTGGGGATATTACTAGTAATCCTTCAAATTGATTCAATTCATTTTATTTTCTATTCATTATAACAATTTCGTTTTAAGTTCGAGCTGTGGGAAAAGGCGCAGAGAAGGTAACTCGTAAACTTCGAATATTGATTTCTTTAACCTTGAATTCATATGTGTCCTCCTCCCCACTCCCCCTTCCCCCACACGCATTGAATATTCATGGAATAGATTCATTCATTCATTGAATAGAAAACTGAATGAATTAAATAAATTCGAAGGAATACTAGTAATATCCCCAATGCAATATTTGCTGGATTGTGTCCAGGCATGTAATAGCAGAAAAAGAAGCAAAGGTCAGAGGTGCAGTCACCAATCGCACCGTTATTCCATTCATGAAGAATATGAGAAAGCAGCCTTTATAGAACCTTTTATAGTTATCTCCTTCGAACACAAAATTTTTCACATTTTTTCAACTGTTCTGTCTGTTTCTGCAGGGCTGACCATTCTTCGTTTCTATTTTTGCTTTTGCAAAATTCTACTAAATCCTCTTTCTTTTCATTCTATATCTTAAAAATCCAAAGCGGTACACTCCTCCGCTCCTTTGTTTAAACAAATTGCAGAATCTGACAGATGCTTTCGTGGTTCTCTAGGACGTTCCCACGTGCACTTTACACCTACACACAAACATCTCTTATTTCAACTCAACCTCGCATGAGTCAAAACAGCCAGAAAACGATCTTTAGAATTTATTTATTTATTTATTTATTTATCGCGCTTAAGCAGCGCATTATACCATAAAGACAGAACGGAACAGAGGAGCACCCACATAAATACAAAGGCGGAAAAGCAACACTAATGGTAAGGAATAATACGGACAGTGACAAAATTTCAGGTCGGTCCATAAGTCTTGGAACAAACTCTCATAATTTTGATTTTAATATTTTTGTTACCTTTTTGTTCTATTCATTTTAGCATAATACACACCATCAATATCTACAACTTATTGCTAGCTCAACGGAAGCTATCCCATGCCTCTCTTGTGGAACTCTGTAGACTGCTGATCGATGAAAGATGAAAGCCGACTTTGACGTCATGATGGTAACAATGAGAATTCTTCTTTAGAAGGTGGTCTCGAGAGGCAAGGAGGTGGGCATCTTGTAGCAGGAGCACAGTGCTATAAAGTGGATATGAATTAATCTCTCCGGCTGAGAGTCCTCAAATTTTCCTGGTTTCTCAGCAATGGGTGGTTCAACAGTTTCGCAAAAGAGTATACTTTGTCTTGTTTTCCCTCCATGGTCAATGTGTTACAATCGAACTGTGGAGTGTTGACTTTCACTCTGACTGTGATATCTCCATGCAGCAGTTTCCAGTGCTCCACTCCTCTCGTATTCCAGTAAAGATCCGGGAAGGCCTGACTTGGACGAGGTTGTACTTCAGCAGTCAGAACTCCCATAGCGTATGAGCTAGACTATCGGCGCTTCTTTATTTGTTAACACACTATATCCTCTCCTCATCAACTGCAATGCGATGGATGGTCAATGGGAGAAACCATAGTAAGTCCTCTTAAAGATGACGTCAGATCGTTTTGGAGCTGATCCGGGTTCACTGCATGTAGGATCCAAACTCTATATTTCCGGATCTTCACAGGTCTTTGGAGATACCACGATACTGTCTTCTTGTCACATCAGAATTGCTCTGGCAAATAATCGGAAGTCCACCCAGATCCCTTTTCAACAGAGTCAGTTAGAGCTTCGTGACTGCCAGTCACGGGGTGGTTGGAGTGTGATCATCTTTAGATAAAAAAAAGTCTAAGCTGAGCAGATTGAGCGCCGGTGTACGTTGGATGGGGAGAGGGTGCCCTCGTCCGTCCTGTGGTCAACCCTTGGTGTGGCATGATTTGCAGGACTTTCCGAGCGGTACTCGTAAAAAATTGAGGGCACGAAGAGCCTCCTGCGAATTCGGTGTGATAGCTCTGACATGTAGCGAGAGAGCGAGCTAGTCGGTTGACTGGAATTGCAAAGGTGATGCCACTTCAGCAAACATGTTGCAAAATTTTCGCAGATCTCCAAACGATTTTCTGACATTGCATGTAATTTGTTGCAAGACTTATGAACCGACCTAATAGTTTGCGCACCTTCCACTTTTTATTGTTTTCCTTTTTTATAGCGTGGGGTATGGCAAAGAGGTGATAGTGCCCAATGGGGCTAGCATACGCCATGACCTGAACTCTTCCATTATGATCAGTGCGGAATGCGATTTTGTCGGCTCACAATAGATTCTCTCAAAACGGTAAGAGGTGGAAGTACTCAAGGCCTGTAGGAAGGGCAGTGACAGAATTCAATGTAACGTAGTTTAGAAAAGACCGCCTGCATAAAGAACGCGAACAGCGTCAGAGACAAGCCTGATGACGTAAAAATTTGGTGTAGGCCAGGTGGTTAATTTGCGGCATTTTATTTACTTATTTATTTATTTATTTATTTATTGCATACGCCATATAAGACATCGCTAGAAAGGAAAAAAACGTTCAGTAAGGATCAGTAGAGTAACAGTATCTTCATCTTGCTGTTTTCGACCCAATCCTAGGACAAGCATAGCTATCCGTTCGGAAAAGACTTCGCAATGGGCAACACTTGATGCCAGATGTGGTGCTATGACGAAACCGACTCCACCGATTTTTCCGTTACTTGAAGCGGCTCCCAAAATGATTTCATGGCCCGTGTGCCATCTCCATTTTGCTGTTTCGAATCTTAACGTTTCCTGCACACATGCCACATCTATAGCACATCTATCCAGTTACCAGTTGATCAATTCCGCTATCATTTACGAGTCCTCGAGTGTTAATGGTTCCAAAATTTAAGAAACTGTTGGGCAGATCGCTTGCCGTGAGATTTCTCCCCCTCTGCCGTTGTCCTCCCTGCCAGGAAGGACGGTGGCCGCACGGGACTGAGGGTACATTATCTCGAACTTCATTCATAGATCCTGATGGCCTGGACTTGCTCCTCACCGCCTAGCCAAAACTGGCGGTAATCCACTGCTGGAGGTGGACTGTCCAAGACGGGCCCGTTTTTGGCCTCACTCGACACATCGTTGTTCTGGCGACAACGAGTGATCTTATCATCGAGTGAATTTACACCATCCTACCACTTTGAGGTAACAGGGCTAGGGATGGGAGTCTTGCCATAATGTGCGGTAAACTTCACGTCTAATCTACGAATGAATTCAATTTCTACCGTTGTACTTTCTTACATCCACCACGCACTGTGTTTTAAAAGCTTCACTGAGTACAGTGAACACATTGCTAGCAAGGTCCACACATGCGCCTTCTTCGTGGTAGTGTATCTTGCAATGAATGCAGACTCATCACTTTTCAAACCGCGGAAATATTCCAGCAAGGACAGCCGTGACGATCTTGGCGACATTCGAGTTCGGCCGCAACGATGACCATCGTTCAAATTTTGCAATCTTTTCAGTTTATGAACCGAATTGTCTATTACTGTGTCTTAAAGCGTAGCGTAATGGCTGCGAAGTGCATGCCAACTATCTACTTTCTCACCTGCAGTAGATACAGTATTTGAGCTTCTTATCACTACTGTGAGGTTCCTTCCGTTATATTCACGACTTGCTCCTGAAAATGTCTGATTTCGCTTTTGAGACTTTCTGTCTCTCTATCTTTGTCATGAATCTCTTTTTCAAATGAACTTCATGATAGATTGATTATTTCGCAATTCTAGTACTGTTTTTGTGTTTTTTATCATCCACTGTTTCTTATACTTGGTCAAGTCCACAATCTAATATACCTGCTGCTTCACGAAGTGTGTGACTATTAGCGCTTGCAGTAGGCAAAAAGTCACGGTTCTGCTTGTGGCATTTGTATATGCCGAAAAAGACGTTAGCGCATTCAGTTCTGGACGCTTTTTAACATTAACGAAGGTGCTTTGCACGAACCACGAATTGTGTCCAAAATGTTTGCCGTTTTGCATGCGAAAAACCTCAAATATGGTCATCTATCATCTATGGCACTAGAATATTTTGGAAAGAATTATTCAATTCTCCCAACTGGCAACTTATACTAAGTTCTTCCGAGTAATTGAGCGGTTGCGGCACGCTCGTATTGTCCATCATTTCGTCGAGTCCGCTGTGGATGCAAACGTATTTTCTGCACTAGTGAACTTCAAATCCAAGTCACTCGCTCAGGCCCCCATCTATCAATTTCTTGATTAACGGAAAATCGACTAACTCAGTATGCACGGATCCGACACCTTTTTGTGATCAATCAGAGTTGATCAATGATGATTTATGAACACTTGTTATACAAGACAAAACAATGAAGTACGATCCAAAGGATCACAGAAGAGAGGGACAAATATAAACGTAGGAGAGAAGCCTAGCCGTAATTGACCTGAGCCTATTTATAGGGGAAACCAAAATGGGCGTTTCATTTATGTATGACACGATGTCGATTTGCACGAGAGACGAGAGGTGATTTAGGGACTTTGCATCTTCCCATCGATCTGGAGTCGATCGCTCGGGGTATTCGTGCCCATGCATGTTGACAAACAACCTATTGATCAAGGTCATTTATAACTCACATTATAACACATAGCAATAACACTAGTTACATTGCAAACAATTCCTCCACTCACAACTTTACTTCCCGCGGCTTTAGAAGACACATCTCCACGGAGATGTCATCCTTAGTTAGAGTGATAACTCACGACCATGCTCCTATGCGCCTTCGACTGAGGACTGGCAAGGTGACCACAACGATACGTGCAAACGCTCATATCCTTTGCTGATCCGAGCAAAACTCTCGTTCGACATCCACCGAATGCTTCGAAGCTGTCGAGCCATGATGAGGAATTCGACGTGGACATCCTAATTGGCATCGATTACTATTGGAGAATCACTGATCCAGCAAGGATTTAGCGACTCCCGTCGGGACTGACGTATGTAGATACTCGTCTTGGCCCGGCCTTAACCATTCAACTACGCTACCGTCTTCACCAGCAATTACCGCAGACGTTTCGTTTTTTGTTTTGTTTTATAAATGATCTTCCCCCTCCTCCCCCGATTCATCGTGCATAGAGATGCAAATTCCAAGTTACTTATTTTCTCTGACGCGTCGCCGCAGTCGCCTATATGCGTAGCAAATCCGGAGACAATGTTCATCGCATCTGCTTACTGCCAGAGCCAGAGTAGTTCCGTTGGACGAAGTAACATTCTCTCGCCTTGAGCATATGCCTTGCCTTAACTTTTCGCTCAATTTCTCTATAAAGAGCTGAAAATCCCTATCAAGACAATTCGTTTCATCTCCGACTCACACAGCTCTCTAGTGGATTTACTCCAGCAAACCGCTAACAACCTTTGTTACGAAACGTATCAAGAAGGTGCGGATCGTTCTTGAAATTCCGAAGCTGAAGTGGTTACCGCTGCTAATCACATCTATTTGGAGCTAAAACCAGCAGATTGTGCAACAAGAGGACTCTCAGCGCAAGAGATTTCCGAGCACATCTGGAGGAAAGGGCCGCCACATCTTCGATTACCGTCTTCACAATGGCCAGATTCGGACATCGATTTCGCAGCTCTACCTAGCTCCATTCTGGAAACAGATTTCGAGTAGAAGGAAATGACTAACTATTAACGTCTCGTTTGCAAATTACCGTTTGCGCGCACTGATCATTACGATGTGCTAGTGCGTATTACCGCGCAGGTTCCACATTTCGTCCGCAGTATACTACACGACAATGTTTCATCCGAGAAGCATAGACGTACTGATGAATGTTCACCGCTTCTTGAACTTCATCCGTTCAGATCGACTACTAGCCAGCAAGCTAGCATAGCAGAACTTGCTACGTGAGCACCAGAGAAAAGCCGCGCATTCGATACGACCGGATATTTAGCGCGACTCACTTGGCATCATTCGAGTCAGTACTCGTATGCACCGAGAACAGTCGACAGAATCATCCAATCCTGCTTACGCCGAAACATTCATTCACCGCCATGATTATCACCTTTTGGCAGCGTAATCTTCACCATGCAGGTGCTAATCATGTTATCGCTACGCTGCGACCCACGCTCTTAATGCCTCACATGTTTAGAACAGTGAAATCGGGTCCTTCCCACTGCGTAGTCTGTAACACCGCCGTCACACTCGGCGACGGACAAGCGATTGAGCGATCGGTAGAGCGGTTGGCATCGCTCCAAAGTGCAAGCGATTGCACAACCACGATTGGCATCGCTCCAAAGTGCAAGCGATGGCACAACCACGATTGGCATCGCTCCAAAGTGCAAGCCATGGCACAACCACGATTGGCATCGCTCCAAAGTGCAAGCGATGGGCGATTGTCTCCGCAAGCAATCGATGTCGCGGCCGACTGCATCGATGGTGGGCGGAGCCAATCGCTTGACGCTTGCACATTGGAGTGACGCCAGTCGCTCTGCCGAGATGCTTGTTCGTCGCCGGATGTGACGGCGGTCTAAGAGACACCAACGTCCTCACAGCTACCCTACCGCACCAGATTTACCGCTGGAAAGGATCGTCAGGTCGCCAGAGCCAGATCGTTTCGGAACACCGGTTTGGATTATTTTGGTCCATTTAAGTTACCGCAAACGAGCAAGAAACTCCTAATGGGTGGGTTTGTCCGATTACGTGCATGACGACACGCGCCTTCCATCTCGAACTTGCTTCCGACAACACCGCATAGATGTTCGTACTAGCTTTTCGTTGTTTCATGGTTAGGAGAGGAACCCCAGATCTTCTCATTAGCGACATGCGCCAAGGTTTAAGCTAGGGCGAGATAATCTCTTCATCGCATTTTGCGAATCGCCAACGATACGAACGTGACGGACTTCACCTCGAAGAACAGTCTCCCATGGAACTTCATTACTCCGCCTTCACCGCGGGAGGGATATTTCTATAACAGATTGTTGAAATGGTGAAGGACGCTTTATGGTGAACCGTTCGTAAAAATACGCCTTCTCGTCGTCCTCTTGAAACGCTGATCATTGAGACGAAGTGACCTCAACTCGTCCCTTGACGTCGTTGAGCACTGCATCCTGCAGTTCAATACGCTTCGACCTGTTGATCATCAGTAGTCCCTATTTCACTTCGACATCGACGCCAAGAATTCGCCAAGATTTCGTCTTCGGCCAGCAGTTGAAGACTTTGTAATCGTGAAGAGGGAAGACATGCCGAGAGCACATTGGCCAATC
Source organism: Teladorsagia circumcincta (assembly GCA_002352805.1). NCBI lineage: Eukaryota > Metazoa > Nematoda > Chromadorea > Rhabditida > Trichostrongylidae > Teladorsagia > Teladorsagia circumcincta. The sequence goes on from KZ345098.1 coordinate 266,434, forward strand.
GCGGTCACTGCACGCCTTGTCGAAGGACAACTCTGTACGCTCCATACAAATCCGTACCGCTGTAAACCTCCTGTGGACCGTTCTGTCAAACATCTTGTCCCAAAAGAGACTTACGCAGCAGAAGAAATTACTGCAAAACTGTGTCCTCCAACACCTATGAAGATACAACCGCCGAGACTAGTTAAGCGAGCAAAACGTCATCATTGGTAGTACTCCCCTTTTCAGGCCCCCTTTTCCTCAGTTGCTCACTTCGCTGTACTACTTGTCTCATTTCCTCTTTGTTTACTGCACTAGCCCACTGGGTTGTGTCGTAATGCGTGCACATCGCCATAGGACCCAATCGCTGTTGCATAAGGCAGGGGGATACCATGTGCTACGTGGCTGGCTATCGATTGATGGCAGGCAGCCATTCGCTCTACCACTCAAATCTCACATGGTCGCTCTCCCCTTATCTTATCGCATTTCCCTCTTCCACTCTTATCACTTCTTCTTCTTTATTGCGATGTTTGCTTCATTTGTAACTACATCTTTCTCTTTTCAGACACTCACCATTCATACTAACGTACTAAAGAGCTATGGGGAAGAAGGGGTTGTCAAAGTCGTAAGGAAGAGAAGGACGTGAACAACGTTAGCCTCTACTTCGGCGCCAGTGGTGGAGGAGCAGGGAGCCGCTGAGCCTCAGCCGTCGGGAGCCGAGGACACTTCTCAACGCTCCACAGCAGGAGGTTGCCGCCAAATTACCCAGCCATTGGACTGGCTCCAAGAACAGATTGAGGGACTGTCTGGCACATTAAACGACAACGTGAGCATTTAACCAGGAAGGGCCTCTGCTTCCGAGTTGTTGGTCTGCGCCGGCAAAGTGATTTCCGTCTAGCCAGACCCGAGGTTTTGTGCGCACTATCCCGTATCGGATAGTGGAAGTAGCAATCAGGATATCCGGACGAAGCCGATCCCGACGACTTGTCGTAGTGGAAGAAGCTGCCTCCATCCCAATCCAGCATAGAGAAGGAGATGGACCAACCCGCTTCTCCGGGGCAGCAACCATCTTGAACAAGTAATTAGGGTCCTTACCGTCATCGTTTGAATTTCCAGGCATTACCGTAAGCAAGAACTGACCGCAAGTGCAACGCATCGAAGAGAAGGTGTTAGATCTCCCTTTGTTGCACAGAGATCAGCAGGAGCTACGGGTTCAGGTGCCTCAGCGACAGGGCAGCAGCAACCCTCTCAGTTACCACAAGACGTTTCATCGAATTTGCCGCAGGACGCTCCGTTCAACTTACCACTTCAAGTAGTGTTCAATCCACGCAGTCAATATCGTTGACTACTCTCGTATTCTTGGCAATGTGGGTGACGCCATGTTCCAGAAATGGATAGCGTACATTATGAGGTACGATGTGTATATGCATATACTGAATATACAGTATGCCATAATACATCAGCGACTATTAGGTTCACAATAAACGACTTTATTATTTGGATCTGATGTCTGTATTCATTTGTAGTGACATTTTCATTTATTCTGGTTTACATTGAGCTTATTGAGACCACTAATTCTTTCGCGTTGTTACTCTAGCTACCCCTCACTTTCTGATACCCCCCGTTCTAACAACATGACTATGTCACGGTTGTTTTTATACAACACATTGAAAAATTGTCAATGATGCAAATGTGGAAACATTAATACATTCAATTAAATACAGAAATACGTTTGTATATGCACACAGACACACACAGGTACACATGGACATTAATACATACATGCACACACAGTGATACATACCACACCCCAAAACATACAGTAGCGCTCAAAAGTCTTCAGCCAAATGGGTTTTCGGCTGTAACTTTTTTTTGCTGGATCACAGTTCCAATTTTGACATGCTCTGGAGGCAATCCTTCTGCGCTATACTTGCATGTAAGTGTTGAGTAGGAGAAAAGTTAAGAGGCAGAAAATTATTTTATTAGAAATGCCCGAGTTTGACCCAATTCCAAGTAGATTTCAAATTATTGTAGAAAGCGTAAAATTGAACAAAACGAACGGTCGCATGATTAAAACATCAAGCATACTCAGTGCTTTATTAACAGCTTGCTTAAAGGCAAAGGTCGCGGTCAGACGCTCTACACAGGTATTTCTCGTGTCAGGAGGTCGTATGTGAGTAGCTGCACACATTGCAGCAACCTCCCACCTCGAAATCCATCGTTAAGCCCTAGGCGCCTTCGGTTTCAATCCGAGGCCGCCCGGTCAATCCAGTACCGCCCACCTCCGAAAAGCTGCGTGGCTGGCATAACGTGTGAAATCAGCTGGGTTGAGTGCCGTATCAACCGATAGAACGGTTGGCATGTTCGTAAACTCGTTTGGACGTGCCTTTCTTCCAACCCGGCTTCCTTCACTGCTTGTGGGGAAGGGGATTCCGTTTACGGCCTCGTCTACGGTTTCTTTCCGTATTTTCTCCGCTATCACTCCATTTCTCACTTCTACACACAGTTCCAATCGCCATGATCCCCCACATTGAGCCCGACTTCAGCCTTTAACTTGTTGAAATCTTAAGAAGGCCTAGGTGTGGTGCGCTGAATGAATGTGCCAACTACTGGGACGACCACCTCGCTTTTTCTTCAAATTTGACAAGTTTTTCGCCCATGTACCCGGCTCTTTTTTGCCAAAACACCACCTACCCTTCTCTAGCGTCTCGGTGTCGCTTGGGATATGTAACTGAAGTTGTACCTCCTGTAAAGGCACGCAAAGGTGTTAAAAGCGCTCTCGCACAGATGTGGTGCGATGCTTCGGATCGCTCTATTGCTAGAAGACGAATTCATTTCGGTGCAGGTGCCATACGCCTAAACACGCAATACCCTCTAGGACCTACCTCTACACGTTAGTCTTCACCTTTTCGTCTGACACTTTTTATAGTGGAATATAGGTACGCAAAGAACATAAAGAAATGTAGGGAAGAAGTTCATGCTCCCTTTTGATATATGATATGATGATTCAAGTTTCATAAACGAACAGTTAAAGTGTACATATAATAGCATTCTAGAAATCAGAAAATCGCATAAGGATGAATACACAAGCACTTATTCAGATCTAAGTATTGCAATAGTCGACGATAATATTATATTATTACTAATTTGTATAGCAAAACAGACGACTTCAATTTCAAGGTTATCAGGCTCCCGCATAGCGATTATAATAATATATCCGTTAACAATAAAGCTTCAGTACGAGTATTGTATACAGTGCGTTTCATAATTATAAGGCCACCCTGAAAATTTTGCATTTCCGAAACAAGCAGACGACTGGAAATTTTTTCAACGTCACCAACTAATTCTTCACTATGAATAACCTCTGTAGCGCGATTTCGACAGGAGCAGCTTCTCTTCTAACTTTTTAACAACTACTTTTTGCCTTCCGCACCGTTTCATAATATAAGGTCACTGTGAAAATAAATATTACTTTGTGTGAAACAACAATTCTGACCATGAAAATGAATATTTGTTACAAACACACGGAAACTGAATTTCTCAAATGTTGGTATTCGTCTTAACAGAAAAAGGCCAGATTTATGCATGTTGTGGTGCTCGGCTCAGTACTTGAGCCATTGCCAAACAGTTCGGAAAATCACTTGTTCTATTCGTAGGTATTTGAGGAGCTCCTATGTCTCCAGATAGTACACAGGCCTTGAAAATCCACAAAAATTCCTGACGATGATTAGAGAAAACTTGTAAGAGCTGCCCCAAACAGCACCTCTACTTAAAATTACACTCGCTAGTAATTTGATGTTTCTTTCTCGAAAACTAAGAACTGTAGAGAGGCGAAAAGCAGCAACATTGTCAGGAATGCGGCAAAGATGGCGCGAAGGCCTACTGGTCATTATAAGAGGACACTACTTCAATCCTTGAAGTTGAACTTAGAGAAATTGGACAAAGTTGAGCTTGCGGTGTAATATCGCCACAAAGCGAGGCAATTTCAGTAAAGTTGATATTTTTTGAATAGAAGTGGTTTACACAAACATGAACGCCTTGGATATGGAAACTATTGCCGTGACCCGCGAAGGTAGTTCATTTCAGCGCTCGCGATTTTAGTGGAGGAAATGGGAAGGGTGGTGGTGTTTTCTGTAATATGTTGTGCCGGAAGTTTTTTCCTTGACCTGAACAATGGGCTCCAAAGATCACCGCTGACCCTTGCAAAGACTTTCGATCTCTGTCTTGAGCCAACGACGTCGTCTACACTACGTATTCTTACAGAACATTACAGGTGCTCATGTAATTCGGTCAACTACAAGCAGCAGCACTCCCTGAATCCAGACGATCCGAAAAGGTTCTTATGTGTTCCTGTTCGCATTTCGAGAGAATATGTCATGAAGTATCATGCGGATAAATACCAGTTACGAACAACAAAAGAGCTGAAACCAGCACCGTTGAAGAACGCAAGTGAATCTATGTTTAGCCGACTCGAAATTTCAACTCCAGTCTGCCTCGTAGGATATTTGATCTTGCTCTCAATAAAGGAGGAACCATAAATTATTAACTCTCTAATGTCTGCCATTAATCTTATCTGATTGTTCTTTTTCTCAGGGTGACCTTATATTATTATATTACTACCAGCACGCTACCGCGCGCATGAAGCGGAAGGCCTGGGTGAAGCGGGGGCAACCGGTAAAGCGATAGGTTCACCGCTTAAAATTGAGTTGCTCCGTAAAATGCGATACTTGACCGTTCCATAGGCTGCCCATCTTTGCAGAAACTCACCGTTACGCGATACGCCTGATACGCGCAGTGGAGTGCGGATCTAATGCGGTGTCTGTAAACAATCACTACGCATCGAATGGCTGTGTAATTTAGCGGTCGGATTGTGTTTGATGTTGGGATAGAAATGCCCAGCAGTCGTTATCGTGTTCCTCCAAACATCCACCATACATTCTTAGGAATTCTGGGCAATGTAATCCGGTGTAATGGGATTTTGGGTGATGACAACAACGCAATTGAAAGGATATTGAAATGAAATGCTCAATGTCAAGTCTGGTTTTGTTCTTGCGTGTATCGTTGTCATCGGCTCTTATAAGCCGCTATGGCCGGGTCCCCCACCAAAGATGTTCCAGTCTTATTGCCCACATCATTTCTTGGAATCAACGCTTCACTGGTGCTGGGACGGGCGGCACGGATATCGTGAAATTGGCGTTTTGGCGCCTGTTATCGGATCTTATCAGCCGTTATCACTTTCTGACCTCACCATACATGTTCCCCTCTTGTCCTCTATAACATACTAAAAAATACAGCGCTCCACTGTTGCAGCGAAGCGCGCTATGAATTTCGTGACAAACAGACGTACACACACACACACATACACACGCACAGACATACCTAGCGAATTATATATAGTAGGATTATATTACTTGACAGGACCGCCTTCGAGAGGGCTTCGAGGGGAGGAGGCAGTTATTGCGGACGTCCGTATTGAACAGTACGTGGCGTCAGATTACCGCTAGACTTCGCCTAGTCACCGCGTGAGTGATCGTTCGAATCGGAGAACACTCTCAGATTGCCGCTATGTTCCTTAGGCTACCTTTGTTCCAAATTCCATCAAGTGGGAACGCGTTGCCGCCGTATTCCTCTACTTTCAGTGTCGATCGACGAAAATGGGCGAGGACGGTCGACGATTGTGGGCAGGGACAGTCAAAGAGTGGGCGCGTGGCACCAACGACGTCTACCAACATCAGCCGTCAAATTGTCATGATGCTTTCATTACCTTGCTGTCACGATCGAAGAACTTCACTGGAGATGGATCGCCTTTCGGTGCAGTTAAAGGTCGACGTTTGGTGGAGAGTAGAGGACTACAACGGAAGCAATATGACTTTGATCCCTTTTTGAGTTTCCTTAAGACACTCATAGTGTTTTTCCAGGTGTCTTAAGGACTTTTGGGGGGTTGTGGTCTCTGGCTGCTCTCGAGGTAAGCGCTCTTCTATTTTTGGAGTGCCCTTAAGGCACCTCTACTTGCTGTGGTTCCACTTGATGTCATTTTACTCGGTTCTTTTTTAGGCACCCTTGAGGTGTTCTCCTTGATCAAGGTTTTGGCACTGGCTTGCTCCTTTTGCGAGTGGCCCCCTGATTTGTCATGACATTTAGACTAGTAAGGACTGCCGTCTAAATAGGGTCGTTGTGTGAGTAGCCATGCCATCGTAGTCATTGCACCCCTTTGGGCCTTGGAAAAACGTTCGGTGTTAGCCTTCCCTCTGGGATCACCGTCGTTGCACACTCCGCAGGCATTCACTTGCTCTCAGAAGTGTCGCAGTTCGCGAATGTGGTCCCGGGCGCACCGCTCGCTTAGGCACTGTTGTGCTCCCTGACCGATCGCGCTGCATGCACCACCGACTGTAAGGTCATGTTCCGCCTCCAGCCCCGCCTCCACCCGAGGCTACTGAAGGCTGATGTCAAACTTTACTAATCGCTAGCGAATCGTTGGATACGAGCGATTCGTTAGCGAACATTGGGCTTGGGTACGAGCGATGCACCAGCGGTTTAAACGATGTACCAGCGGTTCGAACGATGTACCAGGGACTCGTCTGATTGTCATGTGACCTGTGCTTCTCAACCGCTGAAGTGGCTTTGTTCAATCAGTGCGTACGGGTGTAGTAAAAATTATATTATAGACAGCACTGGTGTCGGTCGCACTCTTGTCATTGGTGGCCAATTCATGGGGGAATCTTTAACAAAACTTCTACCCTATTACGGAAGAGCGAGAATCTTTATTAACTATGCATCTGAAACATCAGGGTGCAGCGGCCATATCGCAGGTGACCCCGTGTGGATTAGCTCCCACGAGAAAGCGCAGGCTCTCCATATCCGACTAGTGAGGCCTCCCTGAACGAGGTTTTTCTACCGGCTGTAATCTCCTCAGCAAATATCCATCCATTCTGATACCTTATGGCTGGCAACGATAAGGAGATGTATAGAAAAGCAGATGTCGCCTCCGGCTTCAATCGGTGTGCGGCTCACTAGAGCTGCTTGGATCAAAGCGCGAAAAACATGGCTCTGTTCTTTCTCACTTCTTAAAGAAGGCGACTAGGGAGGACATGATTCGGGTATGAGTTGCTGCAAGTTGTGTCCTCTCCAAAACCTACGTGGACATAATTAGAATTTGTTGAAGAAGCTTGTGGCATGAAATTCGAAAAATTCGTACAAACTTTTCAGACAACCTAATAAATGTAAGCATGATTTATGTGTAGTTATCGTGTCGGGTTTAGTTTCGGGGGGAGGGGCGCCAGAGCGGGGGCCGACTGAGGCGCAACAATTCTCCTGTGTGCTGTTATGTCGTGGGGTATCAACCAGGGCAAGGGAGCACTTGGCCCATAAGCTGGGAAAGCACGGGCGACGGCGGGCCTTGCCCCGGGGCTTAACGCTTGACGCGACCCTTACACCCCCTATCCTGGGTTAGAAGCCCGTAAGGACCGCCTGCAGGAAACAGCGTGGTCTTCATGGAGGGCTAATAGGATGGCGCGTGTCCGTAAAGGACTACGAGGGCTACGAACCGCTTAGATGCGTCCTGTTGGAGGATTAGGAGGGCAACCGCTACCCAACCACGGCAGTTGTCTTCTAATCGTAAACTCGCCTTTTGAAGGTCGCGAAGTCCCACGAGCGCCTTTTCACGAACGATAACCGCTTGATTGATAACCCGACAAGATTCTGTCGGACAAAAATAGTGTGAGCTCGACCAAACCTTCGAAATCTCCACCTACACACAGAGTCGATTCCAGGTGAGCGAGCGTTCTCCAAGCGCTATACATGAACACCGGATTCTGCTTGAATACGATGTCGCCACGAGGCAAATGGTTTGAAAGGTGTAACAGATAGCCTTCACTTCCACCGCGAATTCTATTAACAAGAGGTTGATTCTCCTACTCCAAAAGATGTACTAATGACCGGCGTCCGCTTGATACTGCAGGGTGGCAGGGCCCCTGCGTAACTATTGGGCTGAACCATAATTTCTGGCCCAATTTCGACACTTTCATTTCTTTGGATTTTTTCTTTCCCGAAGAATATTTGATCAACAATATAATCACATTCGCAATCGCTGAGATGCGTCCATTTGCTAGGGAGCGAATAGGGGCATTCCTCTCAAAACGAGTGGAGCTATGGGATGGAGAGTTCAGAGAGGTCGTTTTTGGGGTGGTTGTATTCAGTGACCTCTTTTTCTCGAAAGTTCTGCTTCAGAGCATCGGGAAGGGGATAGTACGATAGAGTAGTGTTGGGGCTATGCGATGGATGTGGTATTGCGATCCATCCAGTTTCCCTCGAAAGTGGCGAGTTATCTTCGCAATGTGAGGTCGGGTGTTCCTCCGGAGGAAGGAGATTTTGAGACGTTTCGAACAGTTCTCTCGCACTGCTGCGGCCAACATCGCAAGTTATTCATGGTTATCTTCGCAGTGGTTGTCTGTATAAGATGAAGCGGTTCTCAAAGCGGGATACCCGGCGAATCCCACAAATCAGGGGTGATATTATTATATCTGATGAAAGAGCTCGGGATTTGGGTGAGATAATTGGTTCAGGCTGCGAGTTAGCCTAAAGGCGCGCCGCGTGTTGTTGTCGTAGTGGACTCATGGCTCATCTCCACTGGTGACCAACTGGGGAAAGTCCAGATTATGCGGGCATAGAAATTTCTGCAGATGGTCAGGTCTGCTTCTTAGCCATGGTCAGTCGATGCATGCCTTTTCCATCGAAACTTCGTTCTGCTACAGCCCGTCCCATTCAGACGGCTTGTGGTGGTGCATCCGCTGTGCCCAAGTATCTGCTACAAATCTCGTGTGGTAGCGTCCGAATGAACCTTCGATTCCTAGCGCAATGGGTCCTCATCGAAAGTGACTGGTGGCTCAGGATGAGGTCAAATTGTGCAGCTTGTATCGTCTTTGCAGATGCTTTCAAGCCAATAGCTCAGGGCCCGATCAGCAGAAAAGACTGAGCTAAACACAGCGCTGGACTTGCTTACTGCACTCCTTGCGATGTTCTTCTTTGAATGATCGTTAAAAATAACCACCTGCTTTGGTCATTGTTCTATTTCGATCCCTACTTAGTTACCCAACTGCCCTTTGATCTTCTGAAATATCCTAGTTGAAGGGACTGATGCCTCCTTAGACATACTAACTTATTTCGTAACGAGACTGATTTGATATGAAGAAAATTGGTTCTGAAAAAATTGGGCCAGAAATTACGGTTCAACCCAATAGAGACACGGTTCCTGGGGCCCTGCATGCGGCGTT
>KZ345099.1:16898-31807 GCA_002352805.1 Teladorsagia circumcincta
ACCCCTACTTTCATATTTGAGTGCAACTACATCATCGTGTGATCCTGAATTTTGCCTTCAAGGCTCCATTCACTCAGATCCTGTGCGTCCACTCTATTCAACCCCGTTTCTGTATGTTGGAGCTGGCCCGAATTTGACCCTTCACGACAATGGCACCCACGGGTGGGTGCCACCTCAAAATTCTCGCTTTTGTGCATTCTAAACATTACAAACATATCAGAAATTACAAGCATGCTCCATAGTATCTATTTGCGGCATGGCTCAGAGAAATGTTCAAATGTGGGACTTGGCGCTCCGACAAATTAGTTAGGGTTTTGCGTCATTAGACTGAAATTAGTTACACTAGGATTTCTTCGGCTTTCCATGGTCTTCAGTTACAGGCAGGGGTTTGAATCTATCAAAACCTCTGCTACATAAAGACTACTAAAGTGTTTTACCGTCCACTCCATTGGAATCCGACTTCCCCTCCCTAACTTTCGATTTCTTTTGTCAACAAGATATAATATGAAACTTTAAGGACGCTGTGACATTTGGTCTACTGCTTGAATCAAAAATTCGATAGAAAAACCTGCCTTCAGAAACAATTTTGCCAAATATATAGGAAAGTGGGCGCGTCGAAAAAATGCGTGGTCCCATGAGCCCACTGACTGCAAAACCGCATTGTCGCGAAAGGGTTAAGGAATTCGGGGTGTGCGTCATATGGCACGATCCCATTGGCAACGGACGCAGAGGGCATAGCTGCCACATCTTACCGTGCAGGACAGCTCGTCCGTGCGCCACGTTCCATTCCGCTGCCGTGGATGTTTCGTTAAACCGAAATTGCTGAAGTTTAGTAATTGATGCGGACGAGTTGTCCGGTCTAAATAGATGTAGTAACTGCGGCCTGCGCGCTCCAGCGCCAATGTGATCGTGCCATATGACAGCCTCCTGGAAGTTGCCTGAATCTATGTGAATCTAGCCTTTTCCAGACTTTACTTCGGATCTTCTCGCTTACTATTCTGTCTCTGCTACGAATTGTCTTTCTTTCATTACACGAGTCCAAAGTGAATGATACAGTTGCTGTGGTGAGTTAACCATTTTTTTGTGTAATACGCTCGCAATGCGGACCTCAATAAGAGTGAATTTTCGGTAGTTCCGTAGACAGGCACCGCAATGCTTGGGATAGACTAGGAGGTAAGCTGGGTGGAATGGAGGTACAGAGTATACTAGATTTGCTATGGTAATTGCATAGCGTTGGTATGTCCTCAGTCAGGCAGGGCGAAGGCAGATGCACAAATGAGGCTGGTGTCAGAATCATATTTGGTCGCAAAATTTCGCACGATTCACTGGCATTTAGTCGTGAATGGTACAAACACCATAAGTTGTTAACTACCACATCTCGGTTGTTTGAGTTCAGATTGCTAGAGCAGATCCAAGATCAAGCGTCGCCGTTGATCGATTTCAGAAGTGTTGGGTCCATTTCCCCTGCAGGAGTCTCTCATTACGACCCCGCTCACCATCACCAAACGTGAACAGGGTCAAACCCACAAGTCCTCTCACTACCTTCCCATACTACCTTTTCCGTTTCTATAGGATCTTGTTGTAACACCAGTCAGCCACTTCAAGTCCGCCCCAAAATTTTCCCCAGAACGACTGAAGAATTGGCTGATGCTCTGATTTCTTCTATTCCATGCATGTTTCGCGACAATTCTGTCTAAATGTCAAAACCCGTCAAAAACGAACCCCGCTCCCCACTACCACGATCCATACACTTCCTACAAGTGCGACCCCTTATGAAATGTCCGAACGAACGATTGAACTCGTTGCATCTTTGCACGATAGCCAGATGGTGCTCCTGATCTGGAACCCACGACCCATTTGTGGTCGTCAGCTGCGCGGGTGCTCGGGCAGGAGAGAACCTTTGTATACTGCTCGTTTTATGTTACGGCTAGCACTTTTCTCCAGTTGGCGACTCGGTCGCACAAGTGCGTCACCTCGAACAGCATGCTATTTCCCTCAACGTCGGAGGGTTACAATGAAAAGGCAGTCCTCCAGAAATTAAGGTAGAGGTGGTCAGTTGCACAGGAAACCAAGAGAGCCGGCTCAGCACCCGAGAAATAGGACCCTCTTTCTTTGCCCATTGATTTGCGCATTGATGCGATTCTCATCGGTGCTGCCCTCTTCAACGCTAATGCTCTCTCTGCTGAGCGGCTAGAAGCTCAGACGACAAATGAGCGTCCCGTGTGGATAGCGGCGCGGGGCGGAGACGGTGAGGTAAGCAACCAGCTCTTTTGTCGCTTCTCCTGGGGCCATATACTGAATGTTGGGAAGGGGATGGGGTCCCCGACGGTCGACGGACTATTTTAACTCGGTCCGAGCCGCCTTAATTTGGTGCTTACCTCACGACTAAGCCTTAGAGAGAGTACGGACCTGCGAGATCCGTCTTCCCTCCAAGCTTAGTCTTGAGGTAAACAAACCAGCCCTTTTGGCGGAGCTTCGACGTAGCTTCACCACTTCCGTCATCACTCTCCTATTGTACCGATCGTGTTCAAGTACGCCGTCGACGTCGAGGATCGCATCCTTTCCCCGGCATTCAGCATACGGACCCAGTAGAGGTAAGCAAACGCCAAAAGGGCTGGTTTGCTTATCTCGGGGACGTACAAGTTAGACTGGCTGGGGCACATCATTCACTACGAACTAGATGTCGTTCCGCACCCAGGGGGCCGCCTGTTTCCACTACGTGGTTTCCCCTCCTTTGACCTTCGTTCTTATCGTGGAAGCATCCTTTAAGGCAGTCGTTGAAAGGGGAAGGATGTTACAGCGAGCGACGGTCGCGCTCGTCGCGCGTGCGATAACTCGCGCCGTCTTTTTGGGAAAACACGTCTCAGTCGAGTTTCACAGCACCCAGTTAAAAAATTCATTCATAACTCGTCATGAAGACCTTCCCTTAAGTAATGTTAGTGATTTAGTTCTTGGCTTACATTCAACTGCTCATCGCATTCACCGACAATCTGAGCCTTTGCTGTGAAATGGAGGAAAGCCGCTCATCCAGACGGCCATATCATTTTATTAGGAGGAATGGTCGACTACAGGCTGCCGCAGCCGCCTAGTCACTTCTTTGCCGTCTTTGCCTCAATGGATTACTTGTCTATGAGTTTCCCATCTCAGGGAACAGCTCTGCTATTTCGAAATCGCTGTATCTTCCTTGTACTTTGTAATGTTGGTTTGTAATGTTGCACAGAGCTCCAACGTTATCTGAGCTATACTGGACAAAGCTCCCGATCAGGAATGGGAACCGTCTTCATTCAAAATTTGCTCCCAATGTGGGAGCGTAATGCAGCACCCTCACTCGATTTCTAGTGATTTCTATTTTTCTTGTATCATATTTTTCTCCAGCAGGGTTTATCGGGTATTTTAATCGGTGCTCACATGTTCATTCACTATCTGTGTATATACGATTGCTATCAACTTGTGCCTTATCGTTAATAAATCTGTGAACTGACTAAACTTTTCCTATGACTGACATTGTTACAATGGCGAGAAGCATCATTATTCTTCACATAGTTCGTCACCAGAAGCAGTCCCTGGAACGGTGGAATTTTCCTAATGAACACTCGAAAGGCATGATGAAAAGGCAACTATTGGATGTCAAGGTAAAGGTGTCAGCCGTGCATGGACGAACAAAAAATGAAGAGAGATGGCCCAGAACCCGAGAAAAAGAGACCCTTTCTTCGCCCGCCAGCTTTTGTATTGATGCGACTCTCATCAATGCTGCACTCTTTACGCCAACGCTTTCTCTGTTAGACGGCCAGAGTCAGACGGCGAGATGTTACCTGTGGGCGGGCGTGTAGACCACTGGGGGCATATTCTTCCTAAGACGTTGCGTGTTAACTCGCAAAACTTCCACACTTCTTCCGTGGAATCCTCCTCTAACCGACCCTGTGTTTCGTGTGGCAAGTTCACACATTGACCAGGGACCTGCGCTTGATAAATTCTCCAGGGTAACTCCTATCGACAAAACATTCTCAGAGTAGTGACTACGAAGTTCCTATTGGCGTGCAAATCTGCCTCCAAATGGGCGCTTCTTTCTCGAAACTCTTGGAATTGTGAGTGCTTGACAGAAGGCCCGTCGCCCGGCGAGAAGTTAAGGACGCAGACGGGTCAGCGGACGAGTCGCATATTGTGCGACGTGGGACGCACTATAGTACATCTATTTAACATGCCGCTAATTCGCCGCAGTGTGCGCTGCAGCTCGTCCGCTGATCCGTCTGCGTCTCCGTCGTCTCGTCGCGCGACGAGCTTTCTGTTGAGTATCCCAAAATTGTGAAAGTACCGTCTAACTACGGATGGTGCACATGTGTATCAGCAGTAGCCGAAGGGTTAGAATCCTATTCCATTAGTATTTTCAAGGATACAATGTGTGCTCGTCCGGGAAGTGCTCATTGGGAGTGATAGAGGATAGAAGAAGTTGGCCGCCTACAGAATAAGTGATAGAAGAGATTCACTCAGCACACTACTGTTCAAGATATCAAGGTCACACTTGAAGACGAGCACGTGCGTTGCAGGAACAGTCTGGTGAAGGATGGAAGATGGAAGATGTAAGTCGGTGAAAGGAACTGGTTTACTGATAATCGATTATTTACTGTAATAATACAGATTCCGAGTAAATGCTCAATTTCAATATTCATTCAGCGCACCTTTTTCCCTTGGAAACGCTTCTTCTATTCTTGTTCTTCTTTGCAGTACCCGTTCCTTCTATTCAATTTTTGAAGTCATCTGGGTGACAGAATAATCTTAAGTGTCGCTTCAATTGCAAGTGCGAATTAATTTACACACTTTCCGTGGCAGGCGAAATGGTTGTCTCAAAATATGCTGACCAATGCCATCAAACGCGGTGCGGCTCAAACATGGCCAATTCGTAGCATGGCAACCGCTTGTGGACTGACGTTTAAATGGATTTCTCAGAGTGTTTCCCACACCGTTGCTGAGGTCATACTAATATATAGACCAGAGTTTGCTTGTCGCTCCCCATAAATTTGCAAGTGTCTTCATATGCTTGTTATTGTCCACTCAAAAACTAGCTAAGGAGGTCGGGTCAAATTTGGAATGGGTAGAGTATGAGCAAGCGGGGCAGCGCGGTCAAACTGACTTTCTCCTTCCTGTACCGCCCTCATCATCACATGGCGGCTCTTTCTATATTGTTTGATTCTGCCAAGGAGGGTCTTTCAGATAATGAAGCGCTTTTCCAAAATGGTCCCCTGCACGGTGTAAAGGTTCTTGCGATGAACATGAAACTATGGTCCATTTTTCCTGAACGCTTCTGGAAACCTCAAAACAGTGGTGAAGAAAAAGTCCAAAGTTCAATCCCATTGTGATAAATTTTGGCAATCTATGTTGGAGCCTCCAAATTGTTGCCGCATTACGAGGATGGCAGGTTGATCGACACTGGTGTCATTTAGACACAATTTGGAGGCGCCAACATAAATTAGATAGTCATCACGGAGTATCGAACTTTGGACCATCTCTTCTCAGATATTCTTATCTTCCTCAAAGCGTTCAGAAAAAACGGACCGTGGTTTTGTGTTCCGCACATGAGTCTCTACAAAGTTAAGGAAACCATTTTGGAAAAGCGCTTCACGTCCTGAAAGAATTCCCTTGTTAGGCCACCCAACCAATACCAACTCCACCCTCTTTTTCCCTCCAAAACGAAGTTGGGGGGCGGGGTTGGGAACGCCAAGAACCATCAGACACGCCAAAAAAACGTCTCCTTCAACTTCGTCTAATGCATAATTCGAGCATTTCCCAGAAGTAGTCAACTTTGCTCAATCCCAATCGCAAAATCAGGGAAAGAGCCTGAATGCGGACTGAGCCGCATCTTGGAGGGTCAAGATCGTTCTAAGAGGAAGTCTATTCTCAGCAGCCATCATTCGCGCTCGATATCGTGCGCACCTAGACCGGTTTATAGAAGTAATGAGAAACATCGTCAGCTTGAGTTCTTCAGTCGAAGCAATTCCATCTATGACAAAATCCAGCACCATACAATTATTACAACTCCACAGTGTCTACGGAATATTTCCCTAGGTACCTTCACCTAGATATTAAAATCGCGATTCCGATCAGGAACACGTTGCTTACAGAAGACTTGCTCCATTGTTACGCATTCAAAGGCGGAGTTTACGATTAGAAGGCAGTCCATTATAATCTAGGTAGAGGTGATCAGTGGAGCCGGATGAAGAAAAACTATGAGAAGCGGCACGTAACCCGAGAAACAGAACCTTTGCTTAGCCCGTTGATTTCTTCATTGATGCGGCTCTCGTCGGTGCTGCCCTCTTCAACGCTAACGTTCTCATTTTCTCTGCTAAACGGACAGAGTCAGATGGCGAGAGGGTGAGCTGGCAGCGGCGCGGGCAGCGTGTGCGTCGCTCTGCTAAGTCGTTGGGACATACCCTTCACTGCAAGACGCTCGTTAGGGAATGAGGGCCTGCCTGATTCGACCAGGAGTATTTACCCTTCTTCCTCCCCTGACTTTGTCGTGGAATCCGTCTTCGAAGTACTACACATACAGTCCCGTGCAGTGAAATATTCGTTTTAACTTTTTGAACGTAACTCCCTCGGAACTCAAGCTTTTGCTCTGAATTTTTCACCATTGATGCACATAACTAAAAGTGATGAGTGAGTGAGTAGCAGTCTAGGTGGCTTGGAACATTTTTTTCTAGAATTTTTCAAAAAATTTTCGCCAAATACCATTTCACTTGTTCAAACTTCAACCCTTCCAAATTTTCAAACCAGCAACACAACAACCTGTGTAACAACAAATATAGCAACTACAACTCAATACTTTGTTACAGAGAACTTTTGTTCTATGACGGCTTGACATTAGCGTGGCATGGACTTGATGGGCTTACCGATCTTGTCCTGAGGGATGTTCTCCTATGCGGTCGTCAGTTGAGGGAACTTCTCGTGCTCCCTGTGAGCCACGGGGTCTTTAACTTGAAGCTTGAGTTCATCCCATAGATCTTCGATAGGGTTGGAGTCGGGGGACCGCGATAGCCACAGCAGCAAAGGGACGATGTGTCGTGGAATGACTTGGTGAGCAGCTTCGACTTGTGCTTTGGGTAATTGTCCCGTTGTAAAATGAACCCACTTTGGGCAGTTCTGCTAGAGATCAGTCTCCATGATGTTGAAGTAAATTTTGAAATCCTCGATATGATGAAAGGGACCAACTTCTTTGCCACAGAAGCTGCCATGCACCGTCACCGCAAAGCTGCCACTCTTCACAGTCGGTAGCCGATGCCTTGGATGGTATCCGGTACTAGAAGGATGTTGCACAAACTTGATTTCATCCGTCCCAAACAGCAAAAACCTCGATTCATCACTCCAGACGATCTTTCACCACTGCTGTTTTTGTGAGCATAAGCCCGATCGAGAGCGCCTCGTGGTCCCCGGCCGTAATCAACGGTTTCTTCAGAGGATGATGTCCAAACAAACCAGCATTTCACACACTACATGTGCGGTGTCTACGGATAGGTTTGGACCCTCGTGGGTCGATGCTTGGCGGCGGATGTCGGCTGCAGTGAGGTGCAGACCACTACGTGCAAGCCTAACAATGTTTCTGTGGACGAGACGAGAAGACATTCTCGCTGCCCCTGGGTGTTTTCTGACTCCGGTAGACCCGATGTCCTCGAATCTTTCCCAGATCGTTTGAACGCATCGTATTGGAACTCCTTAAGAAGGCTAGCTTGGCTGGATTTTGATCCTTCATGGAAGCTGCGAATGTTATCGTCGGCCCCAACCTGCGGCAAGTTACGAACTCTCAAGTGTCTTGATATGGTCTTAGTAGTTCATAATGAATATGAAAGTGACTCAAAACAGCAAAGACTCTCGTGACCCTTCAAATGAAAACTCACCAATTAGACAAGTGGAAATGGGAGTTGGCATACAATATCCGATATGGCACCGTTTTCAGTTAGAATGGGAGCTGCTGCAACGTCACACAAGTATAATGTCACCAACTATTCGGTGCACCCACTGTTTAGGTTCACCTCAAAAGCTTGAGTTCTGAGGGAGTTACGTTCAGAAAAGTTAAAGGTAACATTTCACTGCATGGTACTGTATATGTATGTTCGACAGGTGGCTTAGTAATGATTGCTCAACTCTTCCTATTCTTCCTCACAACTTGCCTAGGCATGGAAATTATTATTAGGTGAGTGAACTCGGCAATTTGGCTCTATTTCCATAAAGTTAACTGTTTTAGAGTCCCTGCGCGAAGCACGAAGGGAGTCCCGATTAATGTGAACAGTGCGGCTGGACAGGTAGTGAAAAAATTCCACCATAGAACCACCACGGCTAGTGACTACAACGAACGGCTCAGCAACGATGGGGATGTGAGATGCCACAAGTGGGTTCATCTAACTATTACGTTTTCAAATTCCTAAATATTTAGAGATCGTACTTTGGCACTATCCAAATTGGAACTCCTCCACAGACATTCGGAGTTGTATTTGACACTGGATCGGCTCTTCTGTGGATTCCTTGTGTGAACTGTGTTGCCTCAGACACTGCTTGTCGTACTCATCGAAGGGTGAGGTTAATGCTGTCAAATTGTCTGTATTCACAAGGGAGTGATGGTGATGACGAAGTGGCCATTTGAATTGGGTTGTGTTCCACATGTTGCGCCTTCAAACGTTCCTCTCTAAGTCTGCAATCTGCTAAACGACTAAAATACGCAGGGGTTTGTTAACAACATCTGGTGGGATGTCCCGATAGTTAGAGACTAGAAGTTTGCAGGATCTACATCAGCGGACTGGACCCATGTGAGCCTTTCTCTTTGCTTTCTTGTGAAGCAGCTCTCATAACACATCATTCACCATAGCCTGGTTATGGTTTGATTTCTGATGAACTTCACTTTGAAAGTCTTGACATTGAGTTTGTGGTGCGACAGTACTAGTAGCTTACAGCTAAAATGAACTAATGGACGAGATACCTCGCGAACACCCAATGGCACGCACCGTGCATTACGATGTGGCGACTAATTCAAATATGCACAGGTTAGTGGCGCCGCGTAGCAAGCAAGTTCAGATAACTCGTGCTGACACTCCTCTTCCTTGTACTGGGGGAAAGTTATAAAGTTCTTGTTTCAGCTCTCCATTGGCGCTTTGCCCTGCTTCATTCTGCATTTTCAGTGAATTCGGCATCCGAGCTGTCACTATCAGCCGCTTCTGACCAACCAGGAAGACCTGATGTTGTTTCTTTTTTGACCAAATTAGCCCTGAAGACAAATTTCTTATCTGGCTGAGATTTACGGACCATAAAAACATATGCATCTTCCTTCAGCGCATCGCTGAGTAGATAGTGAACATAAAGTGATTGGAGGTCAGCGTTCAAAGACGATCCAGATGGTACACATTCATTTCCAGTCACCATACACCTAGTACAACCCATCCCTTGACATCAACGCATACAATGTTGTTTTAAGTTCAACTGCAAGGACTCGGCCACCTGCACCGCAACGAACGAGCCTCTCTCAGTTCATTACGGAAGGGGCTCGATGAGCGGTAACGTTATGAAGGATGTAGTCTGCGTAAGTCACTACAAGCTCCCATGTCTAGTGTCGTCAGATCTGCATCTCCTCTTTGCAGTTCGGAACCGATCGGAAATATTGCACAAACCAGAACCAAGGACTAGCTTGCGCCACGGATGAACCCGGAAGCGCTTTTGTAGTACGTTGAAAGGGCTCCAGATTAGATTAGCATCCAGTGATGATAAGACGTTATTACAGGATTCAGAATTCGACGGTGTTCTCGGTATGGCATGGGATTCAATCGCAACAAAGCACATTCGACAACCTATGGATCAGATCTTCGCCAATAAGGTCACTTTATCAAATTGGCGACACCACATCCCGCTAGTTCGAATTGATAAAGGCTAACCAAACCTCAAAAAAAGCGAAAGGGTATCGTGTTTGTGGAGACTGAAGGGGTGGCGGTGGTGTAAGAAAGAATGTTTTCAATTTCTTTCGACAACTTTGACGGCATTGTCAACACTTCTTTAGTCACTGTCTTATTACTCCCTGCATCCGACAATTATGGGTGACCTCCTCACGTGTGGTGGTGTAGAGGTAGTATCTTAGACGGGACGTAATATCTTGGAAGTCGGTCGAGTCGCGGACGTCTGACCCTGACATCGTTCCTTTTTGCACGTATGGTAGTGGGTCTTCCAGCATGCGATACTCTAGCCTGAGCTCCTGTCACTTCTTTGCCAAGTTGCAGTGATATTATGGTTTACGTGTCAATCTCTCTCCTTAGGTAAATAGTAAGCGAATTTGAAAGTGAAGGGAAAGTTCAAGAAAAATCACCTCATTCTCGGAAAAGTGGGGCGGTAAAGACAACAAAGCGAACTTTTAAACAAGTTGCATTTAACGTTTGTAATCATGATGGTACGGGTTTAATTGGCTACGCTCGCTCGCTAAGTTTTTCACTGCGGGAACCCAAGGTGCGCTCATGATGATGAGTGAGCCTAGGATTCCCGCAGCGAAAAAGTTTGCTCTGCAAAAAGCAGTAAAGTTGCTCCCTGCCCATCGATCCGCACCCCGAATGTAGCACGCACGGTAGAGCGGGTAAAGTAGCGGAGAAATCCAGGCGCTGCCACGATACGCGCGTGAATTTCCCGATCCAAACCCTCAATAGCCTCGGAGCGCAAATTACTATTATCTGCCCTTCTCCTAGGCGTCTCTTCCAGGGTAGTATTGTATTTATTCTATTTCTTAACCAGATACCTTCTATAGACGCTATGCCCAGAAGCACTTTTCGCATTCTACATGGCTAATGACGACGACAGCGTTGGTGGAGTCATGACCCTCTGTGGAACAAATCCGGCACATTACAAGGTAACATTGTCTGCAACTTTGAGAGCTTGACGCTAAGGTGCCAACTCAAAGGGTTCGATCGCATGGGAACCTCTGATCTCCGAGGACTACTGGCGAATCAATCTAAGGGCTGTTACCATCCAAGACAAGGCGATATCGAGCGGACCTGTCAGCGCCATTGTTGATACTGGGACATCGTTTATTGGCGGGCCGAGTGATGCTATTCAAATGGTGAGTTTAGAGAAGTGTTGTAGAACATTTTCATATTTTAATACTTACTTCTCTTTTGAAGATTCAAAACACAATTGAAGCTCTTCTGAATGTGGACGACCAACAACTGGTCGACTGCGGTATTATCCCTAGGCTTCCACCAATCACATTCACTATTGGTGGCCAGAATTTCATCCTTCTGGGATCTGACTACATTGTTGAGGTAATGATTGGATATCGTCTTCAAAACCAGTTCGAAAACTAATGCTAGTTGGGTGGGCATGCTGACTTTGTGAATACGGTAGGCACGAAATTTATGTACATGGAGACTGGCTTACTGTCATGACGTAACGAGGCCTATGCGAAAAATCTGCACATTCCAACTTCAGGCGCATGTGAAATGACTCGCCTCATCCCACCTTCCCACCCCTTGGATTGGCTGTACTCCTTTTGGCTCACGAATTTCTCGCTTCGCGCAGAAGAGCTCCAGTGACTCAGAGTAGTGTACACCAGTTCTCGTACACTTTCGCGCCAACCGTACTCAAAGATCGGCGAGCTCACCCGACGCTTGTCAAAGGAACCATATTATCCTGTTTCAGTACGCCCCGAATATGTGTCAGTTTGGTTTCATACCTATCGATCTGCCACCGCCGACCGGTACCCTTACCTCTGTCTTGTTATTTCTATCTACGATCGTTTAATGGCTTGTTTCAGGCCCTATGTGGATTCTCGGAGACGTCTTCATCCGCAGATTTTATTCAGTTTTCGATCATGGGAACAAGCGTGTTGGATTCGCTATAGCAGCCTGATAACCTCTTATTCAAAGAATTTCACGTCACCTCAGGCGTAGATAAACCATCGCGCCATAGCTATAATGTCTGCGACATTTGTAATAAAACATTGGAAGGTTTTTGAGGTCGTGAATGGGGCTGAATGATGAATGAAAAGCTGGGGCTCGAGTAATTGCTAAACGGAAAAGACTTGTTACCCATATGGGATGTAGCAAGTGGGACTAGTGATCTTTTGTTATGAAAATCGAATTAACACTGAAAATGAACACGGAAAGTATGCGTTTGTATAATTCGGTGAATTGGTCTCTAGTACTCCTTTTGAATTTATAAACAATACGAGCATCTGTGAAAAAGAGAGAATTCAAATAATTTTTTTTATAAAGATCGGCCAGTGAGTGCAGTATATGTTCTTCCTACCCCTTATCAGGAACGATTTTCGAATCGCCTGCCGGCGACTAGTTGAAAGTATGACTACCCACATCGTGTGATACCCTAACCCATGTTGTGTGATCTCACACCCAGAGGGATCATCTGAACAAGTATTCAAACAGTGAACGAGAATGAAATAAACCTCTAGCAGGTTCTCAATTCCTACTAAACATGATTTCAGGCTTCTGCTTTCGCGATCTCTTTCAGGATCGTTTCAGCAACACTCGTTTAAATGGACTCACTGCGTCCGGTGCTATTCTCGTGGCCACTGCGCAGTCGCCGCTTCTCCACTCTACATAGGTTTGACATGCACTATTTCGAGCAACAACACCTGCTCCTGCCCCTTCAACAGACATGGCTCCACATCCTTTCAGCCCACCTTTTCCCCAACGTTTTTAGGTTGTGGACCTTCCGAAAATGTTGGCTGTTACGATCCCATGTAGTCAGCTACCTCACCGCTATGTACTATTTCTTCAGCTTCATCGCACGCAAGTCCTCCAAAGCTCCATCTCCGACATCACCTTGTGCAACCACGGCCCTTTCACCATTTCTACTTCACATGCTTTCTACGCCAGCTGCTCTCCTTCTTCTATCACTCTCAATTTGAAAGTCAAGCCTTTCCCTCCTGTTGCGCCCTCACCCTCGCTCGTCACCTGCACACACGAGTGCTTCCAATCTCTGTCACAGGGTTTTTTTGTTTCATTCACCTAAGATGCACCGGCTGCTTTCACAAATCCGGATGTCACTTTTTTCGCTAAGGCTTATTGGTAAGATACGGGTAAGCAGAACTGGAGAGCGAGATAAGCTAATTTATCGAATTCCAGAGAGTATACGCTCTCACACGTTATACTAAGCGCCCACGAACAAAAAGAATGATAGCTATGGCTGCATTAATTGCCTCAAGGAGAGTATATGGCAAGGCGAACAATTGGGAGGAGGTAGGTCAAGGTAGTTGGACAAAATAATAGAAGACGCATGTACTTTTCTTGCTACATTCTGTTTAGGTTATGTGAGAAGTTCTTGTCCTGCTGAATGGGACACGAATGCATGTCTGGCTAGCATGCTCAAGAATGAGGTAAGCAAGTATACAAGGCAAACTATGTTGCCCAAATCTGATTCTGGCGGTGTGCATGCTATTTTCAGGAGTTGCAACCTGTAAGGCGGTATCCCTCATATACAGCCAGGAGAGAGTTGGAGTGTACCTCGATTAGCAGCGACAGAGGCGGAAACTGAGAACAAGTGGAAGATTTCATCAGGCTGCAAATCGTCGGCCAGAATAGTAGGCTCGCAGACGCTTTACATCAAGGTACACTCATCAGTGGCCTTCCATCATCGCAATTTACTGTTGTTATTTTCTTATTCCAAAAGGTGGTGAGCGTATGGGCGAATATTATAGATCTGTTATCATAGACCAATTTCCCTTGACATGTCTGGACTCTGCGCGGCGGCTCCACTATATTGAACCGTCCCACGCCAGGCTTCCATGTACACTTTTCTGTGGCAACCATTCAAATGAGATGACGAACTGATAGATCTTGCCTCATTTTTAAATACTTGCGACTTGAGAAAAGGTGCAAAAGAGGACATTGTAGCAGACGGATGCACTCAGTACATCCCAAATCACTCGGGCATCACGCACAGCTTACTGCTTCATCGGCGTACACTCTCGAAAAGTTGGAACAGCGCTTGTCTACTGCACAACATCGAAGAAGACGGACAATACAGACGCGAAAATCTTCGAAATGTTGAAGACACATATCGCAGGCGATGCACCAAGGCGGATGACTCTGCATTCAAGAAGACAGTTAATTTAGCCGCATTGATCCTTCAAGGGCTTACCTGGAAATCTGTGTTCCACCTAGCTCAAGTTTGGAATAGTAAGAGGGATGCAATGAGTCCAAGGAGGTCCGCACATGGGTTGGAAGGAAATGAGTGAGAAGCGGAATGGGATAGGAATGGAAATAGTGTCGCTGATGCTGAAATATCAATGACCTTTGAAAGCGTTTCAACCACAAAATTCCGCTTTGCGTGTGCTATATTTCCGCGATCACTTATGCCAGAAGTCATAGTCCTCCTTACGAGAAGGTGTGAAGATTTTTTTTTGAATTAATCTAAGACGACGTGGATATAAGGCTCATTTAAAGACCTGTGCTGCGGGTGGAATTTAATGGAGCTGGGGACCAGAATTCAGCGGAAGCACTTCGCAGTTAGTGGGTCAAACGTGAAGGTGTTTAAGTATTAGGTTGTCTCATAAATAGTGTCGTTTTTTCTCAAACAAAAAATTTTGAGTTGAAATCCTAAGCTCCTATAGCGTCTTGCACACCATTCGAAAGAGAATTCTCTGCTCTACGAAATGACATGTTTGGTTTCTAAAATCACTTAGCAGTTTTCAAATTTCGAGCCTGCAAAATGGGAGGTCCAGCCGACGAAAATCAGCCAAACCGACAGCGAGCTCCAACACTATTTTTCCTGAAGAGAAATCAATCAGTGATGTACCCTTCACTTAATCATGACCTCTTCTAGACATTTCGCTATTAGGATTGCCAGCATGTTGCGCCGCTACTTTCGCAGATTTAGCTTTTCCGCCAGAACTCGATGGTCAAGCACCCGCCCTTGACATTTAGGTCACAAATTTT
>KZ345099.1:32522-47699 GCA_002352805.1 Teladorsagia circumcincta
ATTTGTGACCTAAATTTCAAGGGCGGGTGCTTGACCATCGAGTTCTGGCGAAAAAACCAAATCCGCGAAAGTAGCGACGCGACTTGCTGGCAAACCTAATAGCGAAATGTTGAGAAGAGATCATGAGTAAGTGAAGGGTACATCACTGATTGATTTCTCCTCAGGAAAAATAGTGTTGGAGCTCGCTGTCGGTTTGGCTGATTTTCGTCGACTGAACCTCCCATTTTGCAGGCTTGGAATTTGAAAACTGCGCAGTGATTATAGAAACCAATTATACCGTTTTGTAGAGCAGACAATTCTCTTCCGAATGGTGCATAAGATAATTTTAGAGCGGAGGATTTTAGCTCAAAATTTTTTGATTGAAGAAAAACGACACTATTTATGAGACAACCTAACAGGTTTTGTAAGATTTTTTGACAGCTCGCAGTTCTGATAGACCTTACCACCCGCCCTTAAGCTCACTCATTGGAGACTTGCGTAAGCCGGACCGCCGAAGCTTAGGGGGCTTCCAAGCTTCTGGGTTAGGCTGCGATTTCTTCATGCTACCGTGCTAAACCATTATTCCAATCCTTACTGGATCCAAATAATGCGAGGGTGCTGCAGAAGCGAAAATCTATCTTTTCTTGCAAAAAGAGGTGCCCGTGGTTCATCTCTCTCACTTCAGGTTCGAGGAGCATTTCCGACAAGAGCACCTGAACAGCAAATAGTGCAATATTGCAAGAAAATGTCTGGATACGTTACTGATAAGGCTGTGTAGTCTCTGAGGCATACTTTTGTATTTTTATGTGTCTGCCCTTGAATTTGCTGCTGTTTTTGACTGTGAAATTCAAATGTGCATATGTATCTCGACACAAACACAACGTTTTCGTTCGTTCGTTGAAATTCAAAGAGCTAATCAATTCCGAAAGAGTTATACCAAAAGTGCCATGGTTCTAGAGGCGATGAGCTCGGCGAATGTTGTTCCAGAATGTTGTTCCATCGTCATGTTAGCTTCCGTCGTTCTCTTCAAAGAGGCCTTCCAGACATTTGAAGAAGTGGCGGTAAATAGGTACGAGATCTAGTAAGTAAGACGTCCGTCGTATAGCTCAGTAGGTTAGCTAGTGTTAATAAAGCTAGCAGCTAGGGACCGGTGTCGTAATGAAGGGTAGGAAGTTTATTCATGGTATTTCGACATTTCTGCCGAAATTTGTCACAACTGTATCTATGTGCCCCTCGAATTTTGGAGAAAAACTGGGGCGGAGTTGGAATATCAATTGGTCTCGTTATCAGAATCAAATAGTGCAGAAAGAGCCATAGTGACGAGCTTTGTGAGGGGTGAGCCACAGATCTCTTCGAACCATGAGAATTTCGAATGACCTGGACGGAAATCGGTCGAGGATTCGTCAGCGGCTCGTCGAGGATGTTCTCCTCTTCAGTCACGCTCTCATCGCGCGTATATTCGCTCTCGACACTCCTCCCACACAGTACAGAGCCATGGTCTAGGAATTCCTCGACCGTTTCTTACCCTGCAAACGACCCAAATTCCTTCACATCAATACAAATAGAACAACCTACGGACGAAGCCTCGACCGTGCTTTACACTGGTAGAGAATCTCGTCTTTGTACATTTCCACCATTCGTGAGATTCACAGTATACAGTAGCGATCAAAAGTGTTCGCCGAAACCATTTCCCGCATTGCTTTTTCTTTCTCAGAAAAAAGGTACGAATCAGTTGTAGATTTTTCTTCCGATCTTGTCTGCTTAAGACTCAAGGATTCCAGAACACCAAAGGACATGCCATATCAAGAGTTGAAAGGAATCGTTCAAGTGATAACAAAATTGTGCACAAAGTACGGTTTCGGCGAACACTTCTGACCGCTACTGTAGCTTTGTCCTGACTTTGTTGAGCGGGTAGCTTCGGTCGGACTGAAAGAGAACACGAAGTTGAGAAATCACATCGTTTATTTACAAATAAACAGATGAGTGGACATAAAAGATGACGCTCACAATTTGAAAAGAATCAAGAATGGAGGGATTTCTAGGAATGGAAAACGATCAGATAACCTAAGTATAAGTACGTGATAGGCAGAACATCAAGCTTGGAAACTTTGCAAGCGATTAAGTTAGCAATGAAAGAAAGTAACTTGAAAATGACCAGGGTATGATTTCCCTATCACGCTCACTTCGGCCTAACAAAGACTAGCCTGCTGAAGGAATGAATGAACTGAGAGACGCACACCCAATGAATTATCATAAAAATTGCACAAAATAACAAAAATACTGAACTTGGGTTCACAGCAAGTTTCCTGAATTGTATATCACAAAAAATACTCGTGATTTGAATGTGACTCTAGAAAATCAAGTTACATGACCAGATACAGCATGGCACGAATGATGATCAGTTCCAATTGAGCAAAAATATTGGGTTGATGAATAATTATTGCGGCTTTTTTCCCGCCTTTTTTTTCTTGATACAACTTGAATTTTGAGTTTGGGTTTTTTCGTAGGAATAATCTAATGGTTTTACCTGAAACAAATGCACACAGAAAATCATCTTCATATTCGCCACATTATGCTCTACCACTTCGAGAAAGGATGGAAGGCAGCAGAGTCATTCCGCGATCTCAACGAACTTTTTGGCGAAGGAACAATCAGTAGCCAGCAATCAGCCAAGTTGAAAGATGGTTCAAGAAGTTCAAGACAGGTTTGTGTCGCCGAAAAAAGCCGCAATAATTATGCATCAACCAATAACCAGGACCCCCGGAGAGACTAGTCCTTCCTCAAAGTAAGCGCTTTTCGCAATTTGGACAATTTTCTCAAGGTTGATGTCTTCGATGGAGCAGATGAGGCAGGAAGAAGCCCGTCGGCCATCTCCATCAATACAGCCTCTGCAGCTTCTGACGGGTTTCGACACCCACCGTTAGAGCGCTGATAAGCCTGAAACCGCAGCCATTACTAAAGAAGACCAATCAAAAATGATACGAGCTCTTTCAGCAAACTTAAACTTGGGAAGGGAGTACTGAGCTCGGTGTGCCGTCCTCTTGCCAAATTACCTACTCCCCTTCACCCCGCCCCCGCTCACCCCTGTGTGCCCAAAATTATTTATAGAGTTTGTGATGAAAGTCAGCGTACTACGTTGCGCCACAGCTTGAGCGCCCTGTGTGACGCCCGAGCGATATTTCTTTCATACTTTCATACTCACCCAGAGCCTCGCTACCTCTACGACCCTGCATGACGCGGCGATCTCTCGCAGCGACTTCTCGCTATTCGTCCGTTCTTCTCTGACAAAACTACTAGAGAGGGGAGGTGGAGAGTCGCCGCCGTGGCGCGTGGAATGTAGTAATTCAGGGGTTGAGGGTGGGAGAGGGGGGGAGAGGTCAGTCACTTGGATGCGTGAAAAGCTGCAATGTGGTTCACACTGTCCCGCTGAGGAAACGCAGATATGTGCACGCGCGGCGCGGTCCCAGGATATCTGTCAACCGTGAGACTGGGCAACTCAGCGTTTCGTAGTTCTGTCTGGGACCAATCACACAAGCACACTATTACAGCTCATTGCTTTTATTTCTTTAAAAGTTCAGTCTTTCATTACCACTATCTAAAGCGTATGCTTTTCCATCTACACCCTCACCCTTTGGTTTACAGGAGTCTTGTAACCCGCAGCGACTGCCACTCCCTTCAACTACGTAAGCGACGATTCCAATTGCGAAAATTCAAAGTTCAAACAAAATTAAAGCAGAAGTAAAAATGCGACATTTGCAGGCCTAGCACCTTTCACTTCCTTCGGACCACAACCTTCACAATTTCGTTCTATCAGAAGCAGCTTTGAGAAAAAAATGTCTGCGTGAGCCACTGAATAGGTCACTACTATTTTCCACTCGGAGATTTCAGCAGTTGCTGGAACAGGTGACTACCAGCACACCCCAAAACATGGGAGAAAATGAGATTCCTCGAGTCTCTACCTGAAACGCAGGAGAGTTGAGTGCTTGCACCACATCGGCCATGTGTTCCCGTGCTTGCTGAGCTTTTTCAACGGACTCGAATTCCACCATAATTGTCTTCCAGGTTCGGTTTTCGTAATTCTTAATGAAATGAATTGTGCTTGATTCGAACACACCTCCAAAACGGCTCACCTGAGCAATACGCCGTAGAGTCATCTCTTCGCTGGATGGAGTAGTTTCCTTCCCAAGCACCGGCAACCAAGTTATTGCCAAGATCGGCATCAGCTCTCCTATATTTCGAAATAAAAACGAAAAAAGAAAAAAAGAGGGAAAATGCGAATAACAAGCAAGGACCCACCAGGTGCTCGCTCCACACATTTCACTTCACACAAATTGGTCCACAGCACAGATATCACTTTTTGATAGGAATTAGGTAGGAATGATTTCCGATTGCTGGGTAGAGGAGCGATGTCGAATAAATCCCAACGAATCGCTAAAATCCTAACTTCCAACGGAGTTCGCTCAATAAGACCGCGAAAACCTAGGAAATTGGATACTAAGCATTTTCAGTTGCATTTCACTGGGTTCAGATCTTGCCAAAAATGAACCTCAATCTATAATTTCAAAATTCTCTGACCCTTGAACTAGGTTGAAAGCAACAATGAAAAAAAATATTAAGCTGACTATTCACATCTTAAAGGCATGGCATGGGTTAAAACTGATGTTTTATCTGATGTTTGTTGTATGTGACAGTGGAGATGTGAAGTGTGCCGACAGTACAGAAAACGGGAAGAAATCGTCGACAAAGACGAAAACAAAGCCCCTATCCCTAGTAGCGCCGAAGCGAAGCCGCAGTAGAACTATTATAGTATTTGTGAGTGGGGTCAGAGGTTTTGGGCGGGTTCAATGCCGCATCCCAAGGTTTTACATCGGCCTGTAGAATCATTCCGACATTTGTGTACATGCTCCTCGCTTAAGCACCACTGCAGTTTCCTCGGGAAAAGGCTTAATTTTGATCAAAAATTCCGATCCATTCATCAATCATTCCGTATTTATCTATTTGAACGACTAGGTTCGGGTGTAGAAGACTTACCGGGGAAGGTCATCAGCTCGGTCCGGCCACTAGCAGTGAGCTGTAAACCGTTGGGCTCGCCCTGAGACGCTGAGCTCAAAACTGCCTCCACTATTTGCTAACCGGTTCTTCGAACGGAGTTATAAAGAAAGAATGCGCAGCGGTAGTGCCCTGGTCTCGCAGGCGAGAGATGGTGGGAAAGGTTTTTTTGAGGAGGCCGCTTTGTTTGTTTTTTAACGTCAATGTGTCAGAAATGCACCCGAATTTATCAGCACTTGCCATTCGGTCCGTGTGGGAAGGGTTCGTGAGCAGATCCACAACCTATTGAATGCGAGACGAGGGCACTACCGCTGCGCTTCCTTGCTTTACAATTCCGTTCGAAAAAAAAAGGTTTAGCAGTACGGAAAACAGTTCTGAGCTCAGCGTCTTGAGGCGAGTGCGAGTGTATAGAGCTCATTACGAATGGTCGCACCAGCTTGATGACCTCTCCTAGTTAGGCGAGAATCAACCAAGGTTTTGCTTGAACTATGGGTACGGTAACGTCGCTACTTGCCATTTCACCCTCCCCTCCCCCATCCCTTCCTCAGCCAAATGGGAAAAAGTATGTGGAAATGCGAACCTCATACTTGGAGACCTGATGAGACCGGTCATTACATCCACATACCCAAACGTGTAGAGCTACCTTTTGCATGCGGCGATCAAGTGCGTTTCCGATGCAGCTTTCACTACACAAAAAACAATGACCTCCACCAAATGTAATAGTGTTCTGGCCATAAATAATAAATCGTTTGCAGATGTACTCTATTATTAAATTCTATCAATTTATTTAGGAAGGGGGGGAGAACGCATGCGGTACGGCAGTGTTGCCGCCCACAGAAATTCTAATTCTCGCGGGTGAGGACATCCTCGGGGTGCGTTAACCATTTCACCTCCGTTTTTACACTTACCCCGGAGCTTCTTTTCCTTGTGAGATGTAGATTACTTCAGGCGATATGATCTGTTCTACCACGTTCCTCCCTACCCCTTTACGACACCCGTCCTGTGGTCACTTGTGTTGTGAAGTCTGTATTGCAGACTTCTCCGACTGCGGCAAACCGAGGGTATCAGGTCAGATTGGTTGCATCGCATGGCACGACCTTATTGGCATTGGAGCGCGCAGTTTGTAACTGCCACATCAAACCGAACCGGACAACTCGTTCGCGCACCATATTGCGTCCCGCTCCTCTTGCCTTGGTATCAGGCCAACACAAGCTATCCGCTTTTCTCTAGATCATCGAGATTCTACAAGATTTTTGATACACAACTCATCAGATCGATCAATTGCTGAAGTCTAGCAGTTGAGCGATGCGGACGAGCTGCCCGGACACTGCAGGATATAGCAATGACGGCCTGTGCCCTTAAATGCCTATGTGATCGAGCCATATAACCGCCTCCCGGTCAGATTGCACGATATGCTGTTCGATTGGAGCACTCCTTGGGTTTTGAATAAGTACATCAGCAGAGTTAGATATCTGATGAACACAAATACCAAATAGGTCAGCAGACAGACTAACACATAATCGCTGGCCAATTCCGCTTCACTCGATGAAGCCGATTCACTCGGAATGACATGATTGCTTCCTCTTCATCAGCGAACACAAACGGTGACACGGCTCCGGATGACGACGCTCCAGGAGTAGTAACAGGACTTGCTCGAGGATTGGAGAAATCTGAATAGGAAATTAACAAAATCATCAATACAGCTTCCTGAAAAGAACTCACCAAATACTGAAGGGCTATTCGGTGTACGAGAAACAGGTGTTAATAGAGCAGTACTTTTTTGGCGAAACATCGTCCCGCGAGGATGGAATTCACCACGGGAACCTGGGCGAAAGCTATTACTTGATAGATGGCTTAGGAAGTTAGATCAGAGAGATCTCAATTGGAACTCACTGAATTTCCTCACTAGAACAAATTCGTAACAGCCAGTGTTTGCGATCGATTGTTGAAGGTATAGCGGTTTACCAAAAACGTTCACGTCTTCTAACTCATACTCCATCTCTAAAAAAAAGGATTAGTTACCTAGCCACCCTGCACCAATGAACAGACTGGGTGGCACGCTAGACAAAAAACATAATGCCCATAGTTTCTCAGGAAGGCTGGGTTACCTCTACAGGTGCAGGTTTATGCCTCGCCTGGAACGAAAATTGTTCATAACCCAACATTTTTGTGGAACTTGGGAGGCGAACGGCAGTCAAAACCGGCAGTTTACAAATAAAACAGTCAAAATGATGCTTACCCGGCATCATGCCATTTCGTTGACTAGAATCCTGTCCTTGCTTCCTCTTAACAGCTTCATCGCGCAACCATTCGAGTGAATGGTCAAGGTTTTCAAGTTCGAAGATGAAATTTTGCCCGCTTGGTAGATATCTGAAGGAAGATCAATTGAGATAAGCATTATCGGACACAGTGACATTTAGAATAATGTACATAAAAGGAAGTTCTCATGGGCCAGCTTTTTTCTTCTTCTTCTTCTCCCTGGCCCTAGTCCCGTGCAGTAGCAATGTCCACACTCTTGTTAGTCATCGCCAACTTGTTCTGTCGAGGGCATCTTCTGCAATGGCCCTGACTTCAGTGATATCCTTCTTGATGGCGTTTCCCTATTCTTTGGGGCTCCTCGCGGTCACTTGGTCATGCGCTTCGAAGTAGATGGCTTTTGTTATCGAATGACCCTGTGTGTCTCCTTAGCACGGGTGCATACCATTGCAGTGCACCATTTCCTCTATCGTTACTTGGACAGGGCCCATGATCGCTCTAAGGCTTTTCTTCCAGTCGCGTCCAATCGCAGGCTCATCCCAGCATATTTATTTCAGCGGACTAAGTCTGCCTTCCGCTGTTCTTGTTTTAGGACAGGCTTCTCGCTGCAGTGTAGCATCACAGGCTTTACTGCTGTCTGGCACACCTTGCCCTCCCTCTACTGGAAAGATCTACCCCTATCCAGAAGAAGGAGATTGCACTCGTTCTGGAACATCTTCGATCGCGAAGGCCTCCAGTGGACTTTCTCCATTTCATGCATGCACCGTTGATACGGGCCTTCACCGCCTGATCCACACTACCGTCAGCTGCAAGATCGCTTCCAAGGTAGCGGAAGTCCTCCACTCTTCCAATGGTCTCACCATGGCCGTTTGAGATCGGCTCTATACCCTCTCCAGAGCTCAGGAACTTGGTCTTCTCGACATTCAGTCGGAGCCCCCCTTCTGCCAGGACTTTTTGCCATTTCTGCACCTTGGCCTGAGATTCCTCTCTGCTATCCGCTATAAAGCCGGTATCGTCAGATGGTCTTCAGTGGTCTATAATGAGCTCCTCCACCAGGACATCTAGTGTTAAGAGAAATAAGGGCGGGCTTAGAGCTGATACTTCATACACCCCAGCCGAAACGCCCTTTGTCAGACTGTACGGTATGCGTACTGATCGCTCATATCCTGCACTTAGAGTTCAAGTGTTCTGGGACCTTTCGTTCTCTGAACGCTCTCCATAGCACTGCTCGCAGGAAATGGTTGCCGTCTCCAGGTCGTGGAAGGCTGAGTAGCAGGATCGGTGCTTCCTCAATAACTCTACATCACTTGCCTAGCTATGAAGTAGCGTTCACTGTGAACCTTTCAGATAGAAACCCGTACTGTTTCTGGAAGCTCGAGACTAGCTCCCACGCTTCAGGTCGATCAGCTGCTCGTACAGCTTCGTGGTATGCGCAGTTGACTTGATGCCGCAGTAGGTGAACCAATCCATCGTGCCACTCGTCTGTTCGAAGGCAGGGGCGATAGCGCTTGTTCCCTCGGCTTTTGGAATCCTCCGCATCCGCCTAACTCATGGAAGAGATTCCTCACCTGAGTTTATGGTAGAACATGCCATAATCTCATCATTCGCCAAATCAAAGGCACAACACAGGCAGAAGTCGCGTGAACAGCTCCCTTCGCTATGTAGGATAAAACCCTATAGGACAATCACAGATGCTCCATTTTCGTGCACGGAGTTCACCAGACATAAGCGGCAGGGACTTGCAAGTACGCTGCTGCAGCTGCAATTTTTTTCTTTTATATGTTGTTGTCTGGCGCCCTCTCATTTGTTGCGCTCTCTCGCCTCATACTCTCCTCTCCGCGCTTAGTCTCTCATTGCCACAGCACAGCCGATTGCGAAGGAGAACGAGTCTTTAAAGTAGGCCTTTTGACGGACTCTTCTCATTTTTTTACTGACGCTCCGTTTCGCACAAATATGTTCGTACTTATGCGCAAAACCTTGTCAATTTGATCCTGGGACATGCCTTTGCGGCTTCATTTCTGATGATTGGCTTACTGCATACAGTGATATTTTTGTCAACTATCGGGTGGTTTATATTATTATCGCTGCGATAGCCGAGTTCGAAAAAAAGCAAGTGAAATCTAATAATAAGAAAGGATCAAGAACTTCAAAGTCATGACACTGGTCAGTTTCGGATCAAGACCGAAGATGATCTTGGTTCACTAAGGCAAACTCACACAACGACTCTGTACGTTGACTTCATATCGCCATTCATACTTCGACGTTTTGAAACAAGGGCGAGAACAGTGAATCCAAGATCGCCAATAGATCTGCCTCTATCCAGAGGAGGGAGGTCGGACTCGATTTCACCACTGTCATCCGCCATCAACAGTTGATAATCCTCCACGCTACCGCTGCAAAGAAAGAAGAAGATATATTCGAGAAAGAAGAGAAAGAGAAGATATAAGATGTATTCGAGATTAAGGTTGTAATTATTCGTATTAGTATTAATAAGGAGAGAAAGATCACACGGTACCTCACTGTCTTGTCGAAATCTCTATATAGACGATAAAGACAATAGCCGATGACGTCTCCAACCTTTGTAGAAGGCTGCACAGAAATCTGAACAGACAATTTGATAACTCAGAATCTCGACGAAAGAGATGGTAGGAAGCTGAGCGAGTACTTGAGCTGTGTTTGAGGAAAGTCACGGAGCCGGGAAAAAATGGCAGCGCATTGAAAACTCAGAGTGAAATAAAAGGACGTGAAACAGTTGCGTCCTCATTCTCGAACATGGCACGATCACCTAAGGGTTAAGAGGTTCAAAAATGACTGGAAAATAGTAAACTGGAAAATAACCGAGCAGTATTGCAGATTCCAGGCAAAACTGAGAACAGCCCATGAATTTCTCTGAACGTACAGGCAGCATTAGTGACCACTGACGCCATTCTCAGTGATCGACTCCCCTGTGCACAATAGTGAGGAGTTCGTGACAAGAGGCCCGACGTGCGGCGGGAAGACAGAGACGCTGACAGGTCAGCGGACGAGTGGAGCTTACTAAAAAACTTTCTCCTTAACTTGACGCCATCGCTACAGCAACGCTGCGACTCGCTCGCTGACTGGTCCGCGGCTCTGTCGTCTCGCCGCGCGACGGGCCTCCTGTCGGTTACACCAAAGAGAGAGAGCCGACTCTACCATACGTCCGTAGGATGTGCCTTCAAGACTGCTGGCCACACGCAAACATGCCAGATCGAACACTCAAGGGAAAGTTGATGTGAGTGCCCTTTCTGATGCATTCGACGTTGACCAATCCTGTCTCGGGATGCGCAACGCATTCTACTTCCATTCAGAACTGCAATGGCAATTTGAATGCGATTTGACTACACATTGACTTGCGGGGGCCATGCGCCAATGTTCAAGCCAATGTTTTCCCTTATCTTCTCAGACAAGCCTGGTACCAATGACCCGTCCCGGAGGGATAGGAAGCTCGGTTGGTCCGTACGGATCCGATGCAGGATTTAATCCCCGACCGCGCGCCAGCGGGCCTTAGTACCAGCTAATTCAATACGCTATCGCTCT
The DNA here is from genome assembly GCA_002352805.1 of Teladorsagia circumcincta. Classification (NCBI taxonomy): domain Eukaryota; kingdom Metazoa; phylum Nematoda; class Chromadorea; order Rhabditida; family Trichostrongylidae; genus Teladorsagia; species Teladorsagia circumcincta. The sequence goes on from KZ345099.1 coordinate 43,365, forward strand.
CATAATACGAAGACATTAGCAAAACTGGAGAACCTGTGGAACAGTAGGTCATAAAGCTAACGTATCCAACAGAAAATATCATTGTGAAGTGCTTTAGCTGCCCCTATCCACAGGTTATCCAGTTTCACTGGAACCTTCCGTGCAATGCGTGTGGCAGCGTGTGGAGCTTAAAGGCAGCGATCACGATGGCAGAAGATCAGCGCGGTTTTGATGGCGTCATTTGCCGTCATTGGCCGGAGGGTGTCTAGAGGAGGTCCCAACCACATCTGAGAGCGCTTCTAAAGCAACAGGCAGGGTTTTCACCTTCGATACTAATGCTGTAGAACCATGCACTAGCCTTTGTAAAAACATAAGAAGTATGACTGAACGAAAGCAAGCCTTGGAAGGCCGCTAGGAAGTGACTTGGGTGCATTTAAGGTGGGCGTTACTGGAAATATTCTCCTCTCACCATCGTGGCTCTTGAATGGTGGTATATATTTCGCTTACTTGAATTTGGGGAATATTCTCGTTGGTTTCAGTAGCGTCGGCAAAGAGTACAAGAATCGACTTTGACGGCTGGTCACCAACTGCCTCGCACTTCGCGTAACCTAGTAGTGGGTTATCCATAGAGGTGCCACTCTCAGTGACAAACCTGAAAAAATCCAAATATTACTCTTTCCTATACTATAAACATTCCAGCATTCTTAACAACTTTTTACAAATCACCTGTATTTCTTTCGAAAGAATACTGTAGCTAAAACCTGTTTCTCGAGATATTCAACGATTAAAAACTGTTGAGCAGTCACATCCGATGACTATGGTTTCGCACAGATTCTCTCGAAACTTGTAATGATCACTGGTCTTTTGGGCGATCTCAAACAATGGAGCGGGGAAATCTTGGGATTGGACATAACCATTTCGAAGGGCGGGAGGGGGAGGAGGGATAGGAGGTCATGCTAAGAGGTAAGCTAACCAGCCCGGTTGGCGTTCCTGCTGGGGTCGGTATGCTGAATGCTGGGGAGGGGCTGGGATCCCCGAAGTCGATGGACTACTTGAACTCGGTGGGTGGCATATGAGAGTGATGACGGAAGTGCTGCAGCTACATCCGCAGCTCCGCCAGAAGGGCTGCTTTGTTTACCTCAGGACTAAGCCTTGGAGAGACGACGGACCCCCCTGTCTCCCAGGCTTAGTCCTGAGGTAAGCATCATATTGAGCCGGTTCAAAGGATCGAGTTGAAGCAGTCCGTCCACCGCCGGGGATCCTATCCTTCCCCAACATTCAGCATACGGTCCCAGCAGAAACGCCGAACGGGCTGGTTTGCTTACCTCTCATGCTAATCCCAAAATTTCCCTGTTGTATAAATTCCTTTTCGATCCTTTTAATTATAGTAGTCCGAAAGTAGATTGAAAGATTTCCCTGCAGTTCACTTCCCAACTCCGAAATTCCCCATTGTGAAGGCTTCGATAATCTAGAGATTCCTTACAATTAGACATCTCCAAACTCCCCTTCCATAATTGCCGTGAATACGATATCAATCCCACCTAATACATAACCCCCCCCCCTCCAAGAGGCATAAATACGAGGGTACCCGACAGGAGGCCCGTCGCGCGGCAGGAAGGAACAGTCAATGGACGGGTCGCACCGCGTGCTGTAGTGTTTCGGGTCAAGTCAAATTGAAGGTACCATTGTGCTTCCCACATTGCACAGCGCGCGCTGTAACTCGTCCACTTACTCTGCACTCTTGCCGCGCGACGGGCATAATAAATACAACACTTCTCGCTAGGATTTGACATGCAGATGTGACTTTGATTCCGGGAATCCCGGTCCGTGACACTTGATTACCACTCAGTGTCTTCTTATCATGCATGAATTGAACTGATCAACACATACCTGGAAACTGCCGATTCTCTCTTCAAATGTTTCTTGATTGGCTCAACCTCTTTGGTGACAAATAATTCATCTGAGCTTTTCCTGTTCACGTTAGCTGCAAAACATCAGAGAAATTCACGACAACTTTTTAAATGATACGCCATGTCCCTAGCAATGACCCATGGTTATGCTGGAGGTACAGAACGCCAGAGGCCGGGTGCAGCAAGCCCCAACGAGGGGATGAGTCCTCAAAACTGCATCTCTGGACTCCTCCCCTATTCCTAATCAAGCTAAGCAAACCAGCTCTTCTGGCGTTTTTGCTGGAGCCGTGGGCTGAATGCTGGGAAGGAGATAGGGTCCCCGATGGTCGACGGACTACTTCAACTCGTCCTCCAAATCGCTTCCATCTGATACTTACCTTAAAACTAAGCCTTGCAAAGAGGACGAACCTGCGGAATCCGTCCTCCCTCCAATGCTTAGTACTGAGGTAAGCGAACCAGCCTCTTGGCGGAGCTTGGACGTAGCTGCATCACTTGCGTCATCACTTTCCCACCGTACCGATTGAGCTCAAGTAGTTCGTCGACCCCGGGGACCCTACCTGCTCGCCAACATTCAGCATACGACGCCAGCAGAAATGCCAAAAGGGCTCTTCTGCTAACCTCTTCTTTATCACGAGAGATGCGACATGGACCAGAGTGAAACGCAGACTTTTGGTGACCCATCCCCTAGTTGGGGCTTGCTGCACCCGGCGGCGTGTTCGAAGGCCCGCTCTACAGAACCAACCCCTGACCTTAGGCTCAGGGTTGGTTCTGTAGAGCGGCCCTTCGAACAACCTCCTTGCAAAACCGCGTCATGCGTTGACAAAACGGCCCATACCCTATCACAGGTGTAAGCTGGTTTATGCCTGCCTCATCGCAGGTATAGACCACCCACCTTACACCTGCGAGGTGACAGGCAAAGCAGTTTTATATGCCGACCGGGTGTCCCTCAAGAGGCCCACTGCGCGGCGAAGGAAGAGACGCAGGCACGACAAAGGACGAGTCGCAGCGCGTGTTGTGCGATATGAAACGTAGTGTGGTACACTCTATTTAAACTGACCCCTAACTGCTACAGTGTGCGCTCCGACTCGTCCTTTCTCGCGTCTGCGTCTCTTCCTTCGCCGCGCGATGGGCCTTTTGGGGGAGACCCGCGCCGAGCATGAGGTATGCCATGTCCGCCCACTCCAAATGCTAATTGGACGACATGGTACACGACCACACCATTGTAAATATTTTTCAAACCTATGTACCTGTTTGAAACCCCATCGCATCGCCACTTTCTCCTGTTCGCGAACGTAGCCGTTCCTCGATAATTTCTTTTGTTGGCACGGGATCTTCTACCACAGGGATCTCAAACAAGAAAAAAGTCATGATTCAAGAAATCAATTACTGAGGAAGTAAAGCAGTAATATAAGAAGAACTAACTTCGTAGTAGTAAGGGTCGCCACGATCTAAGTCCTCTTCGTCTGAACTGGTTGTCATTCGGAAATTCAACGGGAGACCACCGTATTTTGCACGCCTTAATCCACCCATATTAGGTGCTCTGATATTCCCGGATACTTCAACTCTATATATAAAAAAATAAAAATATCGGATGCACTTGACATTGATTAAGCATTTGTATGAGTATTTGGGCCAGCGATTACAAATGCCTGCACCATTTGGCCGGTTGCTCAAGTAGAAGACAGAAGTTGGAGCACTAGCGCCATCCATTCCCTCAAAAGAGGATTTCAAGGTCGAACGAGGGGAATCATAACTAGTTGAAAATCAGGCGGCCTCTAATAGTGCGGGGCGATGCGCGTTAGGCAATGAGGAGTATGCCCCAACGGCCTAGCCATACCCGCGCCGCTCGCGCCGCTGCACGCCCACCCTTTCAGCCATTGACAGGGAGAGCGTTCGTGTTGAAGAGACAACACCGCTGAGATTCACATCAATGCGAAAATCAACGGCGCCAAAAAGTGGTCCCATTTCTCCGGTTCTGGATTTCCTCCCTGCACCACAGATCCACTTCTCCTTTGACTTCTAATGAACAGTGGGAGCGGCGCAATTTCGCGAGCGCAGCTGCCTCAACCGATACGTATAATTTGAGTGCTGAATACACAAAAACGTGGATGGCAAGGAAAATTTCTGACGATGTTCGATGTATTAAAACCAGTTTAGCTCCGCACGCTCTTGCGCGCATCAAGTGGTGAAACTTGGAGAACTGTGGAGCAACCGCTATTGAACACTGCTTGTACGATCAACATATGCAGTGGTAGTACATGAGCTTCGTGGAATGCATTAGCCGATATTCATAGGTTTTCCAGTCAAAATGAAGCAGTGGTGATGCGCGCGTCGGCTTACTGAACTCTCTGGTAAATAAGGAAGGCAACTCTATGAACGAAAGCCCTGAAGCCAATGATAAAATACATTCCTCATGGTCTTAATGAATCTCTAAACAATCATCATC
>KZ345099.1:74821-90539 GCA_002352805.1 Teladorsagia circumcincta
CGTGCCTCTGTTCCAAGCCAGCTTTCTTCACTGCTAGTGGGGTAGGGGCTTCCGTTCACGGCCTTGTCGACGGTTTCTTTTTGTTTTTTCCCTACTGCCATTCCATTGCGCATCTCTACACTCAGTTCCAATCGCCACGATCCCCCACATTGAGCCTGACTTTTGCCTTTAAATGCATTTTTCCTACGAAAGTCACGTTTGTTTGTGTACGTCAGAAAGTTTTCAACGCATTGGCATGGTGCCACCAAACGCGTTGCGGCAAACTCGTCCACACCTCCACCGATTTAGCCGTTGCCAGTCCCTGAACAAAAATCAACGGCCAAATTATTTATCTGCTTTCTTCGCCAGTGGCGTAGCACTGAGCACCCTGTCGACCCTTCAAACCTCTACAGAACCTCCTGCAATGGCTGCCTCCAATGACAAGAGGTCGGCCCATGTCCCATTGGCTTGAAGTGCTTCGCAGTCAGACAGATTAGGTATACCCATGCGTCTCTGCCAATTTCTATTGCCAAGATGGGGACAGATATTGTACACGATACGACATCTCCATGACACTGACCCGATGCATTCCCTCAGCGGGGTTTAAGTTAGCGATCTCTGTAGCCCGTCCATATGCTCTTGAACCCCTAAGCGATGGGGCGGCTTTTTCGATTTTGTTTCCCCCTTTCGCCTATGGGAGTTGTTTCCAGGATTGTTAGAAGCTTCAAGAGGTCAACTTTACAGTCCTCGACATTTCAGGATCTGAAGAAGACGAAGACGCAGAAACAAGCTTCAAGCATCAGTAAAGTACTACAGTCTTGAAGAGGCTTCAATAAACTATGAAACAAGACAGTCTTTGAAGGCAAAGGGCGGGATTAGGCGACCAAACCAATCCTTTTCATCATCTCTGTACGTGGTCGTCGCCTCAGAGACCTTACCACGCTCGCAGTCCCAAACGGAGCCGTAATAAAGCCCCAGGAGATGCTTTGTTCGCTAAGGCCGCCTGGCGGCGCTACGTCCGCCCACCCCCGGAAGTGGTGCGTGACTGGCATAACGTGGGAAATGAGCTAGGATTGCCGCACTAGTCAGGCAAGTACATAAAACTCGTCTGCTCAAGCCACCCTCCTTCACTGCTAGTGGGGAAGGAGGTCTCATTTACGCCCTTGTCGACGGTTTCTTTTCGTCTTTTCTCCTTTGCCGTTCCATCTCGCATCTCTATATTTAGATTCAATCGCCATAGCACTCCTAATTGAGCCCAACCTTTGCTTTTAAGTTCAGTATTACGTCTACATGTGAAAAGATATGAAATGCCCAAGATTTACACTTTCGTGCAGTTAGCCGGATTTTCGCTCGCTGCTTCTTCCCGCCTACTACATGTATCACTTGTACCATCTATCGTCCCGCTGACCATCAATTTTTTTCGAGCGGACGCTAGTAACGTCTCCATTGGTTCATGTCGCGTGCACGTAGCCCAGTGGATCCTCCTCGCTTGAGGAACACGCTGTGCTTCATTTCTTTCGATCATACTCTCATCAAGAAGTCTGACTATCGGGCAGGTGCTCGTTTGACGTCCCGAGAGTTCTTGTCGGTGACCGCTCTGGTCCAACGGTCATCATAAAATGACATGAAGTGTCCAGACCAGCTGACCTTCGACTCCTCGAAGAACGACAGACCAGCTGATCTTCGACGTTGACGTAATTCAAAACTCCAGCTCCCTCTGCACTTACGTGTATAGGGTGACTCCAAACATCGTCCTCTCGACAGTGCCTTCGAAAATGCCAACCGCATTCTCGTCCTGAGCAGAGCAGAGTGAAAGTCTCTGAGCCGCAGGGTAAAGCAGGACTCCATGATAACAACGAAGGTGAAGAAGGGGAGAATGGCCTAGCCTCCTGAGGGTGCGGACTGACACGGCATGAGCAAAATTTGATCTCGGCGATCTAGCATGGCTCACTCTTGGCGTACTTGGCGAACCACGCCCATTGATGATCTAATCACTCGCAGCAGATCTATCTATACGCAGCGCGTGATTAGATAACAGAGACAGCGTTCTATTGAAGAGGGCACAACGATTGGAGTCGCATCAATGCCGAGATAGAGGCGAAAGAAAAGGATCTCATTCCTCGGGCTATGGACCGTTTCTCATAGTTCTTCCTTCTTTCTGTTGACGCTCACCATCCCTAACATACTTTGGGATGGGCTGCTTTTTCATGGTGAATTCTGCCTCTAGGGCGGGAGGTACTGTAGAGTCGAAGAATTGTACATGGAGCCGGATGTTCTTCGTCTTCTTCACTTCTACCCCATTATTCTTATATGCCCCCCATGTCCTACTCTCCCTTCGCAGAGCTTCGGAGCTGAGTCGTTCTTCACGACCACTATTACTTATATAAATAAAAACAAGTATAAACAAAGAAATCTTGGCGATGTAGTTACCTGGATTGAAATGTCCGTAAGTAATGTTAGCAAAAAATCCTCGAATAATAAATAATGCTAGGCCTGAGACTAACGAATAAGTAACGGCTCGGATCGTAGACGGAGCACCAGCCAAGTTCGCTAAAAAGGCATGCATTCATTATTCCTGCAGTTAGATACAGTCCATATCCGAGAGATGGGATGGGTGGGGCTATAACCGTGATTGCAGTCTACACAAACTTGATAGTTGCCACAGCGGACAGCTGATTTATAAAAGTTGATTTCTACTACTATTCGGGTGTTCTGCTGTATTCTTGTATCCTCCTGCACTACTCTACTTATTCAACAGAACAGGTAAGTAAATTTCACCAGAAAGTTCAGCCGTTCGCTGCGACAATTATCATGTTTGTGTAGTCCGCAATCGCGTCCACCGTCCCGCCCATTCTATCTCTCCGATATGGACTGTAACTTATTTGTTTATGATTACATCGGCCATAGTTCTCACATTGCGGGCATGTGATGGGCTCATAAACCTAGTTAGAGGCTGTGCCCAACATAAATGAGATGCACCACGGCAGCGAGTGTGCCATAGCTGCCGGCCGGTCTGTTTCAGCTTGAAGGAAGGTTCCAAAATAAGGTCGAAAGGCAGGTGTGCTCTCCAAGGTGCGCAGCGATGCGCCTCTCTCAGAAGAAAGTGTGCTTCACTGGTCTAGTAGGGCCGTAACCGCCCCGTCCACGCCTCTGCACCCCGCCTGTAACCCCTCATCGTCTGACTAGTCGTTCAGCGGAGAGAGCGCTAGCGACGATGGGGACAGCACCGATGAGAGTCGCGTCAATGCGGAAATCAGCGGGCCAAAAAGAGGTCGCATTTCCCGGGTTCTGGACCGTTTCTCATAGTTCTTCATCACTGCATTACAAACCACCTAATTCTAGACTTTGGTGGGCTGTCTTTCATCGTAAACTCCGCCTTCATGTCGTTTGTACATCCACACATGAGAATGTAAGGAAGATGAAACGCTCTGTGGGAGAAAAGGGTCTCAGGCGCGGCTACTTCGAAAAATGTGCTCAAGATATTTCCTTCTTTTTGTTTTTTTTTCTCAGGTTCGGTTTCCCGTCCAAGTTGTTGAAGCGTTACCAATATGAACATTCATATCTCCTCTAAATTTTGCACCATCTAAACACGAAATAGGAGCTCTCAATAGCAGGTTGAGGTGTTCAAATGCCTCAAGGACATCACAAAAACAATATTTGAAAAGTGCTGTTCAAATATGGAACAGTAAGCCCGACGGTGAAATAAAAAGCAAGGATTCAGAAGGGAAATGTAAAAAAACTGTGCATCTTTACCCATAGTCGATTCAGGTTTGAAATTACGACGGAAAGGAGCGTGTTTCAGCGAGAGAATCTGAGGCCGAAGGGAAGAGGATTGAGGCGAAAATAAGCATGGAAGGCAGGGCTGCTAGGGAAGACGGGGTTGACAGCATCTGGGACATTACATCATCATTTCTAACCATGAGCAGTCTTCATGACGACACACGACGTGGACACATTCCCAGCACCATGGCACATTCCACGAAATTATCGCGCATCAGCCAAGGCATTGAGACAGTGCCGTTGAACCACCTGATTCGGATTTTGGTGAATTCAAAATAACCAAGGGCGGCGGACATTTGGTGTCGCGCAGCAAATTACGCGGCAAGGAACGCGTCAAACTTTGACGCCAAGAAGTGCGACGCGGGTGCATCTATCGTTCTTGTGTCTACGACCTAGTTGGACTTGCCATTCTTTACTCGGTCCTTCGAGCTGCCTCGGTTCAATGCTCTCGTCTGCGCTCCCACGCCTCAACAGCGGCTCATGACTAGTGTGATCTCACAAATTCGTTCCGATGCCGCACTGTAATGGCTTACCTACCCCGGAGTCCTCCCTCCAAGGCTTCGTTTTTGGGCTCTCACCTTCCTCTTTCGGATTTGGAGCATAGCCAGGTACCGTTCTCTAATCATCTGTGCTGCTGGTTGCCGCGCGAGTTGCCGCACGCAACCTCGGACGAGCGAAAAGCCCCGCACCCAGATCACCGTTACTCAAGAATTGGCGTGTAATTCCGTCCAACCGCTTTCACTAGGAGCGCAGCATTCTCGCTACAACCGCAAGGAAGAGTGCCAGCGAGCCCTACTATATATTCTGACTTGACGCTAATTCCAGCTCATGCATTCGACTGCCAATATGTGGTTTGAAAATCAACTAACCGAATAGCACAAATAGCCCTGTACCAATCATTTCTCCCATGGCTGGTTGCACATACATCGCGTATAGGTCCTCGTAATCCACTCCTGTTTCAGCCATACTGCTCACTAAAATCTTTCATTAGAGGACGTCCATAGAATTGACACAGCGACAGCACAAGAGAGGAATTAAAGAAGATCTATCGGATTAGTAGTTGGTACTTCGCCCTCCAGTGCCCGCCAATGTGCACAATGCTAGACTCGCCCATGCAAGCTGCTAGGCGGGTAATCCTTAAAGCAACACCCCCGGGAAGAGCCAACTTAAAGAGTCATTCCTAGGGTGAGATAGGGTAGCCCACTTGTAGCACAAATGTGCCGTTGTCGCGTCTCAAAAGTGCGCGACAACGGCACTAAGGTCTTAAAAAGCTGGCCGCTGACAGCTAGTTCTGGCCGCTGGACGAATCTCGTGGCTGCGGGTCCTTGCGCGACTGCGTAGTCCCTGCGCGATTGCCTGTGAACTGTACCGCGTTCGAAGGAATGCTGCCTGTATCTTGGCGGCATTTACTCACCTAATCCTTTGAATTATCACATTTCCTTGTTCGTATTGGTGCCTGTATATTTGTTTGTATTAGTGTATGCGCGGAAGCAGTCGCATTTCTTGCTGCGCTAGCATTTCTTGCTGCGCTAGCCAGTAAGAAATGCCAGCTAACTCAGACAACTCGTCCGGCACCTCCGTCCCTTATTTTAAAGGGTCCCATGTTTTCTTTGTTTCTTTTGTCATTTGCAATCAACCCGTCATCCACAGTTTCATTGTCGACCTCTTTTACCCCACCAACTTGATCAGGGGTGTTGCTTTAAGTGCAATCGGTACCATCCCTGGACGGTTCTTCGAAACATGAACCCATTTGATCAATCCTTCTAGGGTGAGCGCGGCACACTTCTGTCAAAGGCACAGTTCGCGATTAGAACTTAAGAGTAATTCCCCCTTGAGTAAGGTAGCACGACCTAATCACGAGGTGGTGATACTGTCGCGGCTGACAATGAAAAAGGAAAAATAATGCCTTTGCTTGACCGCTGCAACCACTGCCATTCTCATCAGTCGCAGCAAACGTGGCGTTTCGCGTACGATTACTCTTGCGTTTGCCCTCCCCTTGCAGCGCTGGGTCTCTCTGTCCTACCGCGGATGACCTCATGAAGGCGATGTCAGACTTTGCGAATCGAGCGATCGCGTCGCGACCAGCGAATTGCTCCATTGGCTGGTGCCGCAACGCAACCGCGGTCGCTAGCGAATAGCTAGGGCGATTCGCAAAGTCTGACATCCTGACATCGACCTAAGTCAGAATTCCAGTATTTTCTTTGATACATTTAGCCTTTTTCCTCCTTCATCGCTCATCTTCGCGTTTCTTGTCTAATTCTCGAGTCAAATAGCACCTGGTCGCGACCCGTATCTTTGAAGAACTCTTGGCATGTACCTGCGTTTTAACCCAATACATAACTTGCGATGACTAGCCTACAAGCAACCGTATGAGATTTTCTATGAGAATCACACCTCCGAACCTCTCAGATAAAGGGCTCCATCACATTTGCGCTTCGACTTATTTGCCATTGGTGGAGCCTAACATTGCCAGAAAAAAAAACGAGGCGTTTTCGCATTCAGCCTTCAACAAATCTCAAAACAGAATTACTACGACTCAACGGTTTCGAGCAATGAACGATTAAGTACTGATTCACCATGTCCTTCGCAGTTGGCTTAGCACATGCCACGATAACCATGTGGAACTTTCCACAAGTTAGTGTAAAGGTGACTTGGTGTGTAGGGCACCCGACAAAAAGCCCGTCGTACGGCGAGACACAGACGCATCGTCGAACGAGTCGCAGCGCGTACTGTGCGATATGGGACGTACTATCAAACATTCCATCAATTTGACGCTAAACTGCTATAGTACGCGCTGCCACTCGTCCGCTGACCCGTCCACGTCTCTGCCTTCTTCCGCACTACAGTTCTCCTTTCGGGTAACCTGGTGCTCGAAAAGTCACTGCGGTGGAAGACGGCTCAGTTAAAATGAAAGGAAAAGCATTCGCCATTGATCTTTCCCTTTCTGGGATGCGGTACGCATTCTACCTTCATTAGTAAATTCGTGGTGGCAATTTGAATGCGATCTGGCCTATACAATGACTTGCAGGGACCAGCCGCTGTACATATCAGTGTTCTTACCCTCCCAGGCAAGTCTGGTACCAATTAATCAACCTCGGAAAGATGGAAGGCTTGGTTGGCCTGGACGACGCACGACCCAGGATTGATTCCCGGACCGCGCGCGTGGCGAGCAGCGAAACTTGCCACTACACCACTAACGCTCTCAATTAGTAGATACAACGTGCATTAAGCCCCAACCCTTGGTAGCTCACCCCTGCCTCTCTGCCCTCTCTCGTATTACTCCCTTGTATTATTTAAACCAATTCGCCACCCTCTCTCGCCTAAAGACCGACTCATGATTACTGTAACCTCACACAATGGAACTATGCCACATAGTGATTTAGAGCCTTTTAGGGAGTGCCTTGGTCCTTTCAGAGCCTAGTCCAAAACTTTCGCCCTTCCCTAGCACTGAAATTTGAATCGGTCTTCGTTCTCGATCCGTCTCTACTCCAGCTTTTCGCAGTCTGCTTACTCTCTTCAGACTTCCACTCCCCCCCCCCCCTGCGTGTGTCAATGTTACCATCGATTGATACTTTTAGGTGGCTCATTAGGATCTTTCACGCTCTACGGCCTCAAAAAATCGGAAATGGTATGATCCACAAAAAGAAGTACAGTATCGATTGAGAGAGCAGAAGAATAGCGAATCGCTTTCGCGATCCACCGATTCCAACGAGGAAGAGGTCCAGCACTACAAGAACTTACCTAAGATGAGGAAGAACTTAACGACACAGGAGGGGCTTACAGGAATTTTCTCTACCATAGGATATTACAGAAGCAATACATAAATGTGATGGTAGGCTAACACGAAAGGGAACTAATCGACGTAATTTAGACTGACCGTTGCCAAGGGAACCCCCTTAGCTATTCATCATGCAGCTGAGCCGATAACGATTTCTTCTGGGCAACACCTCTATCGCCCTCTCACAAAAGCGAAAGACAACGGGTGTCCTGGTCCAAAAGCTGTATCCTATTTGGCACTGTCGCCAAATACGAGAGCATCCTCTTGGAGTAAACCTAGGAAGGACAATAACTTCGGGGAAAATAACAAGTGAATAGAAAAAATTGCTCCTCCACCCTGGAATCTATCCTCTGCTTCAGGTTTAGTTCCGATTTCAACAAAAAGATGTTTTACGCGGTTTTGCATGCGTTGCCACCACAGTGCCCCTATATCTTGCGATAGCGGCTTTTGGTTGTGCTAGTGCGTGAGATATTTCATATAGCACAATGGAATCACTTCGTTTTCCAGCAAGCCACCTTCCTAGCGCATTCCCAACGTATTCGGCCTAGGAAATCAATCAACAAGGAAATGCAAATATTTTATGCTTTAAACAGAATTATTTTACAATGTTCAGTAGCAGTAAGCTGTCAGTTGCACAGCAACTAGTAATGAAGAGAGTTTATAAAGAAACCAACGGAAATATCCATGTGACACGATGTCTTAAAAATAAACACGAGAAAATCCGTGACTGTACGTATAACACCGGATGGGTGCATCAATACACCGGAAATTCATCGTAAAGAGAGACTCATTTGAAGACTGCATTTGAAAAAAGAGCTCTTTTCAAATTTCCACTTTTACTGATGGGATTATAGACGCAATTTTCAAATCTCTGATTTTTAGGCACATGAACGATTTGGAGCACAAACAGGAAACATTGAACTAACTGCATACCCATGGGCGCGCGTTTAAAAATTACCCACACTATTGACTTCCCCTGAAAGCCATGGGTGTGTCGTTCCGAAAGCGCCTTTCACTTCCGCGGCGTGAAAATTGTTCACTGCGCAAGCCCAAGTCCATCTCTGATCACAACTTCACTTGGGGTTCCTGCAGCAAAAACGTTTGAAAATCGAAAAAGTTGGGTATGTTTTAGCGAACCACACCCGTAGTGCGACAGTTCGTGCCCTTACGGAACCCCCAACCACACGTTATTAAAAGTGACTGCGAAAAAATGTATACGGTAGGAGCAAAATAGATATTTAAAAAAGATGAAAGAATACCTCGGACCTAATTCTTTCAAATTTCAAAAAATGCTTCAATATTTGGCATAAAAAAAAAGTAGAAAACGGCATAGGAATTCCATAGATTGATGATGGAAACACTGCTTTCGATTCAGGAGTGCGCTTTTATTTGACCTGCCGCAACACCGTACGAATCTATAGAATTTTTAAAAGAAAACACCTCAGCTGATTTAGTGCTGAGTAACACCCTACCAGGTATTGACAGTTGCAATTATCAAAAGCAATATCAGCAGCAGGGTTCTTAAAAGAGCGATACAAAAGATTCCCGCAGTTCTGCTGTTTGGAATGAAAACCTACTGTGAGGCCCTGTCAGATCTAAGACGTTTTTCAAAATGTCAACCTTCAAATAAGCCTTCTTACAGATAGTAAATCACGAGGCAAGGGATAACGGAAAGCGCGACGTCTGTTTCATTCAGCGCTATTAGGTTACAGTAGTCACGTCATTAGCCCCTATAGAAAGATAATACGAAGATAATAGTCAGAACAACGGCAGAAGTTACTGCTCAGCACATACAGCGCGGCAGTGGCCGCATACCCATATTGTCGGACCCACGCAAGGGTAGTGTGGATGCAGCGGAGTACTGGGTAGAGGAATAACACTGAATATAAGAGAGATGTGTCACACTGAAAAAGATATCTAGAAAATGATAATGACAGAAAGAGTTCTCAGAGGAAAGAATGAAACGAGAGATGAGTGCGAGATATGGGACCATGTCAGCGCTCTTCGACGAATATCTGTTCACGTACTGGCCACTTCAATTCCAAGAACGTTTTCGATTCGTCCAATGTGGTCACCTATAAAGGATGCTCGGTGACATGATTAAATATAAAAAAAGGTGAGGAGATGACATACATCTTTCTTGGGGAAATCAGAATTGAAGAAACGATAATCCTTCGCCGAAAACCCCTTGGCTCCAAGGAACTTTATTAACACCGACAATTTTTCTGTGGAGCGGAAGCGACGCATCACCTAAACGCAAACATGCAACGGCAGAAGATTAGCGATTACAAGGAAAAAAATGAAAAGCACCATAGAAAAAATACACTAGCATCCAAGACTTACCTGCTCGCTTCCTGGCAAACGGAATTTCACCATGATTGCACCTCGTTCGCCTTCAGCTGGTTCATCTGGTAATTGGCTAGCTAATAGTTGACGTCTAAAACATAGACAGTAGTTGTTTGCGCAGAAACGTAATGGAATTTCATATAGCTTGCTTCATTTCTGTCTCTTCTGCTTCTCGTAGTTTCCTCTCTTCCTCTTCCCTTTGTTCTCTCAACTCCCGCTCCTTAGCTTGCATTCGAGCTTTGTCTGCTGCCAGTGACATTTCGTATCTGCAATGCAGCAAAGGAGAATTCGTGCTTCAGATCACATCAAGTTACTTCATTGTGATGGTTTTACGACGAATACAGAAAAAATGTTAAGCAGAAGTAAAAAGAAAACTAATTGTATCGTAGAAGGGAAGGCCAATTGGTCAGGTCATACATTTAAAATTAAATGTATACCTACGTGTGTGCCCCGAGACACTGAGTTCAAATCTACTGCCATTATCTGTGTAAGGATTTCCTGAGAGGTTATAAAGCAGGAAAACGCAGTAGTGACTCTAAATGGTAGTTAAGATGTCGCGGATCGACTCCAAGACGAGTCTTTACTGCTGCTCCCTTTACAAATATGACAAAAAGACAATATACTTCTGATGAAGCAAAAGTACGGACCCGCATTGAAGTCAACCCCACAATCTCTTGCCTATAAGCCAGGGTCACTAATGTTGCCACGCAAATAACGAAAGCTTGAGCTTAGCGTCCCAATGTACCTATATAGGTATACAACCCATCTTGAGCAGTCGGATTAACCAACTTATATTTTCCTGTTAGATGCTCCGCTTAGAGGCAACTGCCAACCAAAAACATCAACAAAACAAAAATAAAACAGAAGAAAAGGCGATATTGAAAACCTACTCATGTGCTTGTTCCTGTCGGATTCTCTCCCTCTCCAAGCGAGCCGCTTCTTCGGCCTTTTCCGTATTTCTGATAGTCGAATAGGTATCTATTCCCGCCATTAATTTTTCCATCACAATGTCTGCACTATCCATACCTGAACGAATATCGTTAGCGGGAAACGTCACTCATTTATAATTGCAGACTTGTTCCATCTCTGGGATATTAAATCTTAGCTTCGAGTAGATTCGAGCTGCGAACGTTTCAAAGCGAATTTATAGGGCTACTTACACGGAATCATCACAAAAAGAAAAGAAAACCCCTGTCAATTCAATAATGACAAAAAAGCACAGATAATAAACCAACCTGAACAGATATCATTGATGTTATATGAGCCGTGATCTTTCGTGATTATAATCAGAAGAGGGAATTTCTCTTTATCGTAGACCATTGACTCTAGCGTGCGACGCATTTCCGACATCCCTACCATTTCAAGCCATTCTCGAAGTTTCACTTCATTTTCCCTGAAAATCATTTCGAATCACATAGCAATGCCGATTTGATGATTGCAAGATTTCTTGATATCGTGAGCGTGCAACAACTTACTTATGAGTAATATCCCACGGCCACAGAATGTACTGACATCTCAATAAATTAGACACAGCATCGCTACATAAGACCTTGAAAGCAAAACAATATTGAAAATTAAAATAAAACATTCAGAGCGCGAACATCCGATTCGAGATAAGGCAGACGTACCTTCGATGGAAAAATATTAGCAGCAATACTCCCATCGTGGTGAATGTACAAAGCAAGGGGGCGACGTTCCGAAATGCCTCTAAATAGTTGAAATGCAGTTATAATTTTATAAAACTAATCTTGAAAACTCTCAAAAAGAAGCAACCACAAAAGATTACCCGGGTGTTTCAAAAGCCTCTTTGATTGCTTCATGTAACGATCCAGTGAAGAAGGACGGAATGTGGCATCCAATCCCGGAAAATCTAAATATTTCCAAAATAAATCACAATTCAAATGGCGTAACTTAAATTGTGAACAGCCAGCTCAACTGTGCTAAAATGACGTAAACAAAGTCAAGTGATTGTAGAACTACGAGCCATCAACAAATTAACACCTGACCTGGACTCAAACACTACCACAAAGTTATGAAGAGCCTCTGTAACGCTGCCACATTCAGTTGGGATTAACGGCAAATTGTTACGAGTAATCTGAAACAAAATGAATTTTGCAAAATACCAAAAAGAATTTTCCAGTCCTTGCTTACAGAGTTCCGCTCACTGCACTCGAGATCGTCCGGATCATGAATAGGATAAGGTTCATCGTCATCGGACATTACGAACTCTTCCTGTACTGGATATCCATTACGGGGACGATGCGATGTTACGACAGATGAAGATGGGCGCGATAAATCCATGTCAACGACATTCATATCGTCTGAAATTCGTTAGCAAAAGTGAGCACCAATTTTTTGGTAACGGTGAAAACAGTGGATCCCTCTAAGACTTTGGTGAAAACTCTGCTTACAGTTTCACAAGAATTCTGGGGTGTTAACAAAACTTTCGCCTAAGACGGGACTTGAGCCCGCACCTTTTGCTGTACGGGCAATGCGCTACCAGTTACGCTACCTGGGCCCATTTCATTCCAACTCAGCTTTTTAACAATCAAAAACAAGTCAAAATCATCTGCTTACAGTGTTTCCAACACTACGCAAAATATTTGAGAAGCACTGTTTGAAGGCAAGGAGCTGTTCTAGGAATTCATTCGAGGAGCAGTGATGCAAGAGGAAAAAACAAATTTCTTCTTTATCAGTAAAAAAAAAAGCTCATCTGAATACATTAATGGTCCACATCCACAAGCACAGCACTGATAATTATGATACTCTCCCATTTCAATATCCTTAGTTCCCTCTAAGATTGAAAATGCCCACCCCCATGCCTCCTTATGACTGTGATTGGGCCAAACACAACATCACGGAAGAAATACGTATTGACTGTTGCGGTAAATTGATAAAGTGCACGCTGATGATAACAAGTTGGTTGGTTGGAAGGCGTAATCTACATAATGGAGTAGAGTCTTTGTGACTTTACAAACATGAACTTTTGCCATAGCATGAATAGCCTCCTTGAACGTGAACCATAGAAAAGTGGCAGAAGTTGAAATATTTGGGGTGAAAGCAGCACCCCGCTTTTCACATGCAAAACCCTACACCTTAAAACCGCCTGGAGTCCACCGTAACCGCTACTACAGAATGACAGGCTACGACTTGTCGGACGAATCAACGAACAACAGTTGTAATGAAGCCAGGGCAAACCGGATTGGTTTGCTGAATCTACCAATCTTGATGAATCTCAGAGACAGCACAAACAATGTCGTGTTGGCACCCTTTGTGTCACCAAGAAAGTCTATCGAAAAAAATACATATACATCCATTGGGTACCCACCTCCATCAACTTCGCGATGTGCACGTCTAGCCTGCCGACTTCTACGATTATTGAGCACTTCCAATACTTCTAATGCGTCTGATTCCTCCTTTGCTTCGTCAAAATCCCTGAAATGTTTGATGTAGGTATTAAAAACATTCACCAAAGTCGGTGACAACATTGACTGGAAAACCTCGACCCTGTAACTCAGATTGAAATAGATTGTCGAAACTGTTGGGTTTATTCTTAAAATTAGCGCGTGGTACAAATTCTCGGATGGCTACTGCCTAATAACAACCACTACATACTTCCTATTACCACTTAACTCACAGCACGCTTCCATTATTTGATTTCTTCGGAGGTCGACCTCTTTTACGTTTTCCATTATTCTTTTTATCGCTGAAACCTATACATTTCAAAAAAAAAAAATGTAGAAAAGCTAAACACCTCGTTTTGCAATTAACTGAGTAGCGTTCATTTCCCCTTCATATGTGACCCGATCGGTCACTCGCGTCACTTCTGATGATCCCCCCCCACCACGGAAAAAGGAAATAAATATAGGTCTACTACAATTTCCTCGGTTTCATCATTACAGTATTCCGTAATTCGTCTAATTGTTTGTGAGTCAGCTATGAGTCACGCATATTCCTAGCTAAAAGTTCGCCCGTTCGGTTCAGACAGATGCGGAACTTCCAATTACATCACGAACGGGAGCTGAAACATAGCAACTTTTGCAAGTTCAGGTATAGTAAGTTTGGTGAGGAAACACACACGATGTCCTACTCATTGTCACTGCTTCTGTTCGAACATCATGTTGTTCACTAAGTCCTGATTAGGAACAGCGCTTGACAACCTATGCGGGACGATGCTTGATTTGTGTTGAAGCATCCCAAATTCAATTACCTTCCAAAGACTGCTCTGAGAGATAAAATAATATGAAGGATAAAGCGTTGACGCTGAACAATCCCTTTTTGAGAAGGTACTACGCATTTCACTTTCATTGAGTATCTAGTGGCTATTTGGCCTAAACAATGACTTGCGGGTCCAGCCCACATCAAATCAGTGTCTTTCTCCTCTCCTTCCAAACGACCCTGGTACGAGTTAATCGACCCCCGTGGGGTGTGAGGCGTGGTTGGCCTGGATGCAGAGATTTGATTCCATGAATGTTTACTTGCTTCTTAATTACCTTCACCCCTCACTTTTAGTTTTGAGAAAGCGACAGAAAATCCACACGCAGATTTGCCAATGAAAACTATAAACATCGGAAGCGTATATTAGCCCTCAGCCTCAATTCATAGAAAAAGTGATCAGTACAACGGTGCATACTCATTTTACCACTCAAAGCGAGGGAATACGATAACGAGTGTGCAGCATAGAAGTACATGCATCAACGGAAGCAGTAGCGATGGGCCAGAGGAACCGATATCTGACCTTTTGCGGCCTAAAGTGCGCTAGTTGCAGCACACTGGGCTTGCCAATCCTTTCTGAGCTCCGCCTCTGCCTGTGCTCCGCCCATCAGTGTGTTGTCAGCAGCCTTCAGCTCAACTTTGCTCAATTCTCATTTTGGAAAGGTTCTCAACTTTGAACGTGTACCCTACAAGTTTTCTATGGAATGCGCTACCATTCCAAGCCGACCGCAGCTTCTAGGCGAGCATCCTTTTAAACTTTGCCTAGGAGGGGGCAGGAACAACGGAGGAAATGAAAGCTGTTACGGACCCTGGAGCCCTTCATACCCTGCCTTACGCTTGGTCTTGTTTTTATCAAGGAAAAAAGTTAAAGTTTCACGCGATTTTAAGTGAGTTACTTCAGCAATTGAGACTGATCCTTAGGGAAAAGAGGGATTTCGGAAAAGAACGTCAGCAAACTTCATTCTCTCTTGTGCTCCTCCCCTCTTCTGGGCTTAGTGATAGTGTCACCTACTTACCCTAGCTTCGTAATCTACTACTCTACTACACAAGCGAATCAAATCGATGCGTATTTGATCTTTTCAGCGCAAAATCCTACTCTACCACAGTTCCATCCTACTGTCTCCTAATCTCCTATTTAATACATGCTCTTTTCCTTGTCGCCTACTATCGTAGACGCTCATGTCCTCAGGGGAGGTGGGGGGTGGACATTCGAAACAGGGCCGATGGAACGCAAGCACGCCCAGGGGCCGGGTGCAGCAAGCTCCAACTAGGGACAGGGTCCCCAAACTCTGCATCTCTGAACTCTTGCCCTATTCTTAAGCACGAGGGTTGCGTCATCGACAGAGTAAAGATGCAAAGTTTTAGGGACCATCCCCAAGCTGGAGCTTGTACCCGACCCCAGGAGAGGGGAGAAATGCCAGGAAGAACACAAACTGCTAACTTCCTGCCCCAGAAGCCCTCCCCCTCCCCAAAACTTAGTCCCAAGCACTGCAACTTGCTCACTCGCTTAAGTGGAACCTCCCCCCCCCACCCTCTCGCCTCCACAACGACATGAACGCACGTCGGGTCTATTCCAGTTAGGGGGGGCATCGCTATGCAGACTCTCGGCGTTCTTGTGTA
>KZ345099.1:102073-112969 GCA_002352805.1 Teladorsagia circumcincta
GGTGGTTGAGGTGAGGAAGAGGGGGGTCGCAATTGTCACGGGTGGACCCTGGCAAGGGGGTCGCAACTGGACCCTCTAGATAGAGGGGGGCGTCGCAAAAATTCCGAAAATGTTCGAACGTGACGGTTGACCCTGTTTGGGACCTCCACAAAACTCAAAGTACACATCACATAACTCTGCACACTTCCAGTTGTTTGAGCAGTGCCCGGCCGAAGAGTCTGGTGAGAGGAAATGAACAAAAGGTGAAACCACCTTTAAGTCAGAATAACACGTAAACGTTTTGTCTATAGATAGATACTTGTCACGGATGCAATTTTTTGAAGGAGCAAAAAACAATGAGCAAAACAGCAAAACTTTGGCCTATACTCCATGTAAGACGAGTACAGCCTCCCACCTCCCCTGGATGCCTTGGAAACGACTAGACGATGTACTGAATTCGGCAGATTCCATAAGAACACACTTCCGCTTTTTCCCCGTGCCCTACGTCGTGTTCAAGTTGACCGATGCCCATCCACAAGAAGCTGCACTAGAACCCCTACCTTAACCTGAAGGTAGCGATAAAGATATTTGGTGGGAGTGCGCTTTTGACGACGTCAACGAAATCATTGGTGGAAGGGTCTCAACCACGTTCCCAGCGCGCCGAGAGCTCAATGACGTTTTCAAACCGCACCGCCCTCAAAGCGCACCATCGTAAGCACTGCCTTCAAGTAATACGATCCGAATGCATACGGAGATTGAGTTTACATTTACGAAGCCGATAGCGCTGGCTGTTTCAGCCGTGAAGCAGTGGAGGATCCCGTTGCAAAAAAAAATATCTGCAACTGTCGCGAGATATCGTTACATAACGTTTTAGAAGTTGCCCTCTTATTGTCACAACTAAATACAACTATTAAGTTGTAAGCTTACCGTTGCGTGTGTTTCATAACCCATAAAGTCATCATCCGGGAAGAGTGAATCCTCCTTAATAAAATGAATTTTCTCTCCATGTATTTCCTTGTTGTGCTAACACGGAAAATGAGAGAAAACCTTCAAGGATTCCATTATTTCTCTGGGAGGTGACGGTAACGTTGGGAATAAGCCCAACACATCACTCGCATCGAAATCGTCATCTGACCCAAGTGGATCTAAAAAATAAAAAAATAATAAAAAAAACTGAGCCAGTTCTGCAGACATTAAAAAATACATTCACCTTGATCTTTCCACTTGACGTCCTCAGACAATGCAACGTCTTCTTCAAGGACGCCACCAAGACCCGTGTCATTTGTACTCCCGGAAAACGAAGCCAGATCTGAAAAGCAACAATTAACATGCGTTAAGTAGCGGTTACTCCGAAAAGTTCGATTTCCACTATCTATCCTGTTTGCCGTTATAAGTACCCGTGACCCGTGTACCCGTACTTACAGCCCTAATCATAGTCCAACTACGAAGAAAAGGAACTACAATTCGGTTGCTTCTTAACTTTGAGAGTCGAAAAAAGTAAAAATCCCAACCCGACCTACCTGGCTCTGACGCCACTACCATTTTCTGTTGTTTGCGGCGATATTCTTCTTGACGAGCAGCATGTATTTTATTCAGCTTAATTCGTTCCCTCTCTCTTTCTTGCTTCCGACGCGTGTAGTTCGAAACAGTCGGTGGCGGAGTACCAGAGTTGTACTTCCTTTTCTAAACAAGCCAGAGTACTGTACGTATAACCCTTTATTGAGTCACAGGCATAATTCCTTCTAATAAAAACCTCAAAATGATGCTGCTCCTAAGCATCATGGTACCCAAAATGTTGAGCAACTTCCAGATTAGAAACTTTGTTATCCTCAAGAATGTCTTCATTAATTTCCGAGAACTTCACTATTTAACTAGCCTTACAGTATCAATTTTGGAAAATTTGTTTGTTATCGATTTGTTTAAATAAGTAAACAGTATAGAATAAAACACTTGATTGAAAGATTCAGGGGGAACGGTGAGAGCACTGAAGAAGGGCCTGCTTCTGCTGATGTGGAACATTTAAGGAATACTTCGCCGTAAAACCTCCATAGCACCCCTATAGTGGGGAAGTGAACAAAGATATAGCCTAACTTTTTCGCACGTGCCTCAGACGAATAGATCCGTCATTTGAGTACGTATCCTTTGGCAATGACAACAATAAGGATACGGACAACAATTTCACTACAAGCAACGAGCAAGAGCTTTTGAGACGAAAATACAGAAATTAATCAATCAGATGGAGTACCCTTATAATGAATGTGACTTGAGTGGTAAAGAGATGCCATAGTTGCCAATGCCTCATGTTTCATCTGATATTCTAATTAGAAGAATGATTCAATACAGTTAACACACGACCAATGGAGATTCGAGTTTTGTATTCTGTTCAAATGAAATCAGGAAGAATGTTATTGCGAGTGCTCTGAGGTCTATTTATTATCTTCAGTGGGAAATTTCAAAATTATCCAGCATCCTAAGGTGGGCACTTTCAGAAGAACACCTACTATTACATGGATTTTTGACAACCAGCATCAATTTCTTTTTGTTTCTACTTCTCAAAATTGAAAAACAATTCTTTAAATAAGCTTTTTAACAGCGCTTTTCACGCACACGAGAGGCCAACATGGCTAGAGGCTGTAGCACTTGCACTTCTTGAAGGGTTTTCAAGAAATCACAAAAAATTGGAATCGTTCAATTATAATTCTTCACTTTTTTTGCATTTGAGATTCCAACAGTTTCGAGATGTTCCTGAGCCGCCCATGTCCTTAGGGGGAACATCATAGAAGGGCCGATGGTAAGTGACACTAGGACTGAGCCTAGGACAGGGGAGGAACGCCAGGGAGAATACAAATTGCTCACATCTTCCATCCAAGATCCCTGTCATTGCCCAAGGCTTAGTCCCAAGCACAATAATTGACTCAATAACTTTAATGTCCCCCTAAGGACATGAGAGCCGCTCCTGACAAACAATTCCTTTCTTCCTCAGTGAATATAAGCTGTTATAACAGTTTTCTATTGTTAAAGGGCTGAGGTTCAAAATTTAAGGAAGGTATAAAGGGGACGTATACTTCATATTTCTCTGGTGACTGACTATTCTGTTGATCAAATAGCAATCTAGAAACCAAAGCGAGCGTTTATCGCGTGAAGAGTGTAATCTGTTCAGACTTTGAATATAGGCAATCATCCCAGTTGTCAACAAATACTCTGCCCTATGGCAATACTGGATCATAACATGAAATTCAGATAATATTTACGAAGATTCGCAACCGGGGAAAAGTGAAAGCGAACTTTGAGCAATGAGGCCAACAAACAGCCTGATTCCTCAAAACACTAAACAACACAAGCGTGTCGCAGTATAGTTTTGCGTCACGTTACTTCGTCATAAAAACAGATAACGGCAAAAAAATTTCACTACATTAAAATCTATTCATTTTACGTTCCCGTACAACTCCACCAGATTGGTTTGAGAACAAGAAGCGTAATTTTGAAACAAATTCGAGAGCGCAAATGAGCACCAAATCGCAAACAAAATAAGGGTGGACGGATCCGGAATTTGGGGAAATAGTTAGAACACGACCACGATTAGCACTGGTTTAGCTGCATTTTCTCAGACTCAGATTATGAGAGATTCTTGTAATCTACGCTGAGGTTAACTTCGAAGGTGAGAAGATTTATTATTTTCTGAGCAGTCCAGCAATCTACTCGTGGCTCAGATAGGGTAACCCACGATTATCAGACAGATGTGTCGTTGTCCGACTTGAAAGTGCGCAACAATGGCGCTAGGGCCTTACAATTGAGCTGATGACAAGTATGTAAGCTAAGGGTCGAGGTATCTCGCACAACCCCATAACACATAACGTGGAATCCACGTAGCGGCTCATTCAGAAACGCCCATGCTACTGAAGGCATGGAGCAAGCGAGTTGAAAAAACTCATCCGTACACGCCCCTTCCCTTGTTGAAAGGAAGACAGGGAGATTTTGCTGACAGCTTCAACGACGGTTTGCTTTGCTTCTAGTTCATTTACAGTCAGTACGGTATCCAGACTTCAACAGCGACTGATTAGCTCATCGATTTGTTAGCGGCCTTGCTTTGAGTAACTAATTTCGGGACATTGAAAATAGAGCACGGATTAAAACAATAGTAACACAGGACATACAATGTCTCAATAAGAAAGAAAAAAATGATATAAAAGAATAAGAAGTCGCTTTTGCTCCCCAAAATCATGAAAGCCGTCATAATAGTAAGAAAAAATTACAATGCTCAACTACCAATCCACAGAATTCTGCGCCCGCCTTGCTTTTCATAAAAAAAGACACACCTTTAACCTCGATACTGAAGTTGAAGTGGGTTGAGGACTGTCACATGGTGTCACCCTTGGTGAAGGACTTCCAAATCGTTCCCTATCTGGTTTGCCTATAAAACTCGATAAATCACAATATAAAACACAGCACAAAATTCAGCGATACGTGTTAGAATACAAACGAATTGATTATACCGTTTTACGCATAAAAACCTAGAATATTTCACCTACGGCCACTCTTGCTTACTAAGAAAACTGAAATCCTGCTGTTAGGGACACGAAATGACCCAAATGTTACATCGCGACTGAATATGCTCACTGTTTCAAATTTGAAAGAAAATATACTTCCTGTCGAGCAGCAAAAAGCCTACCGTTCATACTGGATAAAGCAGGATCTTTGAGATCAAATGCAGAAGAGAGTTCCCCATTGACGTCATGCTCTTGACCGTGCGTCATTGACTTCATATCTTCCACAGGTTCAAATTCTACATTACAAGATGTCAAGTGTGACGAAGTCGGTTTCAGCCCGAGCATGCGGCAGAAATCTAAAAAGGCAAGTGTGAGTGACAGTCGTGTTCATATTGCAACAGTCACCCTGAAAGAGGAGAGAACTTCTGTCTACATTTTACATTTGAATAAACTTTCGGAGAGAGGCATCATCGACTCCACGAAAACCTGTTGTCCAACATGTGCTTCTTTTCGTTCTGAACAAAATTCCTTCCCCGATATCGGTCAGCTTTTTCTATTCTGCTACAAAACTACCGCGCACTCAAAACAGATGCGTCCCAATCACTTCGTGGAGTAGCTGTTGATGATTTACCCCATCGGCGCCAACGCGGATTTGCACGTAACGGGCTCTGGGACCACGCCTTTTTCAGGCGCACCCAACTCCCGCCCAAAATTAGGCAAAATTGTACTTTTTCTAAACTTTTTTTGACTTCAACAATATACCTAACATAGTTGCAGTTCCGTTTTTGCAAGGCGTACATTGCTGGGCAGAAAACTGAAAGATTGGAAGGAGAAATCGGGATTCAAAAGAAGGAAGGTAAAAATGTAGAACTACATGTGAACAGTATAATTTTGATTGAGTTCACACCCACTCCTGTCTCTAAAGACTATGAGAAGGCTAAGAAGTACAGATCATTGACTAAGCTTCAGCCTCATAATGCAAAATTCCAGTTATGCGGACGAGCTAAATGCCATATTCTAGGATTTTATACAAACTATCTCTTATGTGACTTTCCGTGAACCATGCTAATCATAGATCTTTCGAAGCGCGCTTACAATTGCTGCAATGCTAAAAATGATTCAAATGAGTGAAGAAAGAAATACTAGGGTGGCTCTCACCACTGCGCGCCATTGTCGCCGAAGGGTTAAGGTTGTCTCAAGTATCAGTGTGTAAACAAACCAAATTGCTTACTATTTCCACATGCGATCAGTTTTGACTTTCCTTGTCAAACACAGTGAGACTAGGGAACGGATAAAACCAGACCACCAGAAAGACACACTAAGGAAGAGGCTTTGATAAGCTCAGTGGATGGGTCTCGTCAACAGAGATTGTATGAAAATATCAATGAACACCATTAAACATGAACAAATACAAACAGATATTGAATGAGATTAACAAGACTAACAAACGAGGTTCTTACACTTACTTCTTTCTATTGCTTCAGTGCACCCTGGGTTATCGACTTCCAGCTCTATCTTACACAAATACGATGAATCAGCCACCTTGAAACACAACGGATTCTTAACTCACTCAATTTCAACGAACGAAATAGCTTTGCTGGAGCATTCGTGTCTCTCACCTTTTCAAGTACTGCGCTCATTAACCGTTCACTTCTGATGGCAAGATCCAGTTTCCTCTCACTTAACCGATGGATCAGACGATATTTCTGCAATACAAATTTACGGGAAGTTTCAGAAATTTGGGCAACATCCGGAACATTAGTTTATGACCTCCTTCGACCAATTTTGCTATTTCAAGAATGGGCCAAATTTTCACCTCAAGAAGCAGAAAAAGATATGCGTAAAAGATATTCAAAAGCAAAACAGGCCGAAAAAATGGCGAAAAATACATCATCACATTGCTTCTCATCTTAAAAACAGTAATAGGCGTAAGGTCGTAGAAACATGCTTACGTCAGCAAGTTCCATCAATATTTTTTCTCTCATTGGTTGAGAGGTCTCTCTAACTTCCATAATCCGTTTAGCTGCATATTTACATTCTAGTCGAAGCCCTGAAATCGCCAGCAACTACTGAGATTATTCCAAGAAACTTCAAAAGCAAATAAACGTCTTCCGAAGTCAAGAATTTTGTAAACTGACTTTCCACATCATTATCCCATTTTCTCATCTGTTCAAATCTCCTGCCGATCTCTTCCGGTAAATCTTCGACCACTGAAATAGACACTAATTTATTTCTATTTCCTATTCGTACGAGCGAACTTCTTCTTGCATAAGCTTTCCAAGAACTGTGACATAAGTAAGCCGAGCCGAGTAAGTTGAGTTTCTCTGCTAATTCGCTGCAAAATGTCAAATTGCGGGCTTGCGGAATGGACACAAGTGGTGAAATATGCCATATGCCATGAAGACAACAAAAACGAACAAAATGGTAATTCTTTGGCACCAGCGTGGCCAAAATTATCGGAAATAAAGGCCGTCCTTTGTGTATTGGTAGTCACACTTATATGGTGAAGTATTGGTTGAAAACGTTATCGATGTCTTGCAGTAAGTATGTGCGTGGTTGTAGTATAGGTTCGATGGATGGGGTTATCTGGCTGGTATAAATTTCTTGGGTATACTCGATCAGCTCTCGAAGCAGTACCGTGAACTGTATCATAAAGGACCACAACGGTCCGGTTATACCTTGCAGTTCGTGTGCGGAGCAGATACTTATCGACCATGCGATTCTGTGATCGCACTTCTGGTCGATACGTACTTACTCCACGAATAAACGCAAGACTGCAAGTACCATGACCCGATCTTAACTGAGCCACTTTTCCCCGGGCACTGTTTTTGTAAGTTGAGATGACCATGAGCGATTCCGAAACGTCAAGTCTTTCGAGTGTAGCCACTAGTCATAGTCATAAGGCGACTTCCGCTTTTTGTAGCGTGATACTTTTTCAGCCGCGGGGACCCCAGGTCCTTCACTGATCGGGAGTGGGCGGGGGGGGGGGTGGACGGGGCTTTCTGCAACGGGAAACGTTTCGCGCTGCGAAAAGCGGAAAAGTCGCATTTGTCCTGGCGAACCACACTCAAGTCTCTCCTTTGAAAATATTCCTTTCGGTCGTAGTGCATGTAGTGGTAACTATGGATTTCTTAAGTAGTATCAGAACCGTGGCACGCTCCCCGCTCACAGCGCATAACTCATTGATTTTAAATGAAAAATAGAGTAAGTTTGATGCTGGTTCAGCAAAACTCCATTGATTGGACCTCCCAGGCCAATCGACGGAATTTGCTAAACCAGCAACAGGGTGTAGTTTTAGGCAACAGTTCACTTGAGCTTCTTGAATACAGAAATTGCAGGAAAAGACAGATGTTCTCGACCCAAAAATAAGACATGGAGAGGCAGGCTTGCCTTTTTTCTCGTAAGAAAGCGCTCAGCAGTTCGTATGTACGAACAAATGAAAAGAAAGTTCAAACATGCATTCTAATTCCAGAAAATGGCGTGAAACAACTCACATTCTATAATGTCCTCCAGATACTGCATCGTAGAAGACAGTTAATACTCTAAAACAAGAACTAAACACACTTATGTGATGGTACTTATCTAACCATTTACAGGAAGCATTGCACACTCCCGTATAGCACCTACCTCTGCAAATCTCCCTTAGTAGAAGAGCATTTAACCAAAAGAAGGGTGTCACATGCTCTAAATGAATTACATTCTCAAACACACATTAGTTCCAACTCAGCTGATTCCATAAATATTCAGGGAAGGAAAAAAAGACCCCTTACTAGAGTGAAGGTGAAAAATCGAAAAACAATACAAAAATAGCGCTATTCAAGAAACCTTTGAGGTAGGAATGATGACCAATCCTGTAGACAAGCAGTCGCGAATAACAAACCAGGCGGCTTCAACAAGTGGTGACTTAAATGAGAAATTGCCGTCACTTCGAGAGTGTGTGCTGTGTTCACAGAAACACAGCTATACTGTGTCATGAGGAAAGACTGAGACGAAAAACTAAAAATCATTGATCTTGCCCAAAGTTAGTATATATCTCGTCGTTGGAAAGATGGCTCAGAAGTACACATCAAGCTATTTTTAACAGTACCTGCCACCGAAAACAAAGAAAACTTCAGAAATTGTGAAGGGCATGCGGATTTCACGACTATTTGCTGGCAAGGTTTATGGACTAAATTACTTGTCAGGGCAAGTTATGACCAGAATTTGTCATCATTTACTGATTTCACTTGTTGGGACAGGTTGCTGCAAGACCACGCCATTATGACATCATTCCGTCAGGCACGCGTAGGCTGATAAGCACAATGATAAGGTTCCAAGTCAGAACAGTAGCCTTAAATTTCGCGCTGATAAGATTTTCATGTGAATCCGGATCGATTTCAGAAACGACCACTTTTATTGCTCAAATCGTAAACTTGCATTTTGGGGGTGATGGGCTGAAAGGTGGTAGTGTTAGTCACTTTCTGTGGATTTTTGCCAGCAAAACTTCATCGCAAAAAATAAATAAATGTGATGCTGACAAAACTTAAAGTCACAGCCACGCGCTCTACAGTAGCTTTTTTGAATCCGTCAAAACTATCTATCTACAAAAAAAAACTGAAGAAGTACTGACAATCCGTTGGTTAGTATCTTTCGCTAGAGCATTTAGGGGGCATCGCTATGCGGAGTGAGCCTGGGAGAGAGGATGGACTTCGAGAAACATGAAAATAGCTTACCCCTGCCCCTTTCCTGCTCCTCACTGGAACTTACTAAGAAGGTCTTTTAGGTCATGCCCAGTTTTTTTTTTTTTTCGAAACGATGTTTTCCATTGTATAGAGCATTGCATGGAACATGGAATTATGCTTCATTTTTCCTAAGCGGGCTTCTGAAGGGAAAAAAGCGACAAAAGGTTGGCTTAGGTTCAATCCCGTGTGGCGAAAAAGTTTTGCATTTCCGATTGACGCTTGCGTGATGTCCCAAAATGGTACCCACGGCTGATGCCGTATTATCATCAGGACCACCAGTAACCCTCTTGAGTAGATCGTTGCCAAGAACTGATGTCAAAAAGGTTTACCGGTTGAACTTTCTCAGGATATTTTTTAGATTCAGAGAGCGACTCAGGAAAAATTATGCATAGTCTTTGTTACATGTATGTGCCCGTACCTCATGCAGGAAACCGCTTTTAACACGTTGACGACCGTGTGGTATGATGTCATACCACACTCTTGCGGCCGCGTGGGACCGTGTGACATGATGTCATGTCACAGTCTTTTTCAAGCTAATTTTCAAACATTTCAGTTGGCCTATTTAGGTAATAGGAACGCCATGCTTAGACATTGTTACAATACGCGTAGTTCCCGTAAAGAAGCTTCGGTTAATAGGGTATCGAGTTTTTGGAAACACGTGTGAGTAACAATCGCTAGTCGCACTTTTTTTGCTTATGCTGGAAGCAGTTGGTACGGAAAATGTTTGTAATGATAATTTGCTACAATGGGTGACGGTTTTGGTAGGAGACAAAGTACATGCGCCCTCCTCCAGTCTTGCATAGTTGTAGCGCCGCTTCTGCGTGTTCTATGAATGTTTCCCTCTGTCTCCCTTCCTCCTTTCCCGCAAATATTCGAGCCTGTGAGTGGTTTTCGACATGTAGGTTCGATTGCAACCCAACAATTGTTCGACAAGCTCGAGATACGGGGACCAAAAAGTAACATTAGGAGGGTACTCTCCTACTCGCGCATTAGCTTTGGCCCTTTTTACACGCGCTCATATTGCAAGAATGGCCTAGATCGCAAAATCTGACACCTACCACCCCAAAAGGATAACAAATAATCACTTCTCCAAAAGAAGGTGTCCTCGTGGGACCGTGTGACATGATGCCATACCACATCCGCGCGGTCAAAATAGTGCGCGCGGTCCCACACGGCAGACAGCGAAAATGAGCGCGGTTGCCAAGGTGTTAAAAAGCGGAGCACGACTCCAAAGACCTCCGTGGTTATCCTAGAGGTATTGGGGGAGGTGATCCTGGTTACGTCGGACGATAACGATGCCTCCAATCTCCTAACCGTAAGCACAGCAGCTCCACCTTATACTCATACATATTTTTCGACACTAGTCATCCTCGTCAGAATACGTCTTCGACTTTGAATTAACAACAGTGACCCTCAAGTGGATATACGGTCAACCCAAAAACATGTTTTGCTCGACATGTGAACAGGTCAGCGCTCTTCTCATCAGAAATATGAAGGAGTGATTGAGGAGGTGATAAAGATCTTAAAGACAGAATGCACGATGAAAAGCAACCCATTCCAGCCCGAGAGAAGGAAAAACCATGAGAAACGGCCCAGAACTCGAGAATGGGACCCATTCCTCTCCCCTCGATCTCGGATGTCGGTCAGACTCCACGATTGTGACAGCGATGGGCGATCGCGATCGTCTGGCAAGCGATTGCGCAATCGCT
>KZ345099.1:129698-146608 GCA_002352805.1 Teladorsagia circumcincta
GGAAACCGTCGCAAACCGTCGATTGAACAAAAATTAGGAGCGGTATTGTATGCCAGCCACGCACCAACCCCTCTGGTGGGCGGAACCAGCTGTGGAAACAAATCACCCGATGTAAATTGTAGGCCTGGGGCCTTGTCGCTGCGCAGTTTCGATACAAGGGTGCCGCGTCACCCTTCTGAGCGCAGTTCTGGCCATATTAGTGATGAAAAGGCCTTCTACGACCCCATGACCCTGACTCGTGGCTTTAATCATTCTCAATGCACCACGGTTCTTAGCCTCAATTACCTCTCTCCCAACAAAATTCAGTTTTTGATACACTCTGGGATCTTGGCCTATCGTAAGTGCTAGAGCAAATGTGAATGAGTACTGCTTTGCCGCGAAAGCCATTCAGTAGCAATCAAACTTGTGAGAGTATCTCAAGAGGAGTAGAACGTAAAGAGCCATTCCGGGCGGCGACAACGAATGAGAAGCCAGATCGAAGGCGTTGTGTTGGACCCCTTCAGTCCCGCAACTAATTACAACAAAAGAAAATGACGGAGTCCAATGGCATTAATCAACGTGTGACATTAAAAATGAGAATTCCGCCATTTTTCAGAATATTACCATTCGCATACCAAGACAATACTTTTTGCAGCCTTCGCGAGCAAGGAAGGCTTCACTTTTGTTTTAGGAGGTCGTACGGATGAATGAATTAGCTCTACCTCAGAAGACGCCGACTAAATTGCGAGAGCGGTTCGAGGAAGTGAACCACGGTCGAGGAAACTGGGGAGCGATTGCGGGTGGAAATGGATTGGAAGGGCCACGCCTTGTTATCTTGTTCTTGGTACCAGAGAGCCAAATAACTTCCACTGGGCTTCCTAGCACCAACAAATAAGACAGTATGTGTGGTCCACCCTGGAGCTACTCCACCTTTGGGTCCAGGCAGGGGTGTCCAATCACCTGGTTCAGCACCGTTTTCTTTTTGAACTGCAAGAGGGCGAGGTAAAGAAGAACCTCAGGAGTACTTCCACACTGCACCGTTACTTATTGAAAGTATATTTCAACACATTGCGGACCGTCCGTTGCATGAGTATTTGCGTATATTTTTATGATTTTTCGAAAATGGATCATCATTAATCTTTCAACAACTTTATCAGTGATAACACTTATCTTTTCCCGGCTCTGAAAATGTATGGAAAGAGTTTAGGAACACCGAGAAGTCTAGAAAGAATCAAATAAAACTGAGCTGTGAAATCGTGCGCCACCATGTGGCTCACGCGATACGCAACGTGTTAAACTAGTAGTCCCAGCACGTTTCCACCTTCGCCCTCGCCCGCAACCTGTCAGCTGGTTCGCAACCACGCCCGCTTCAAAGCCCTACAGCTCCCTTTCTAGCGGCTATTCAAGGTGAGTTTTTTGTTCAGTCGCACTTCTTACGTTCTTATAGGACTTGCGCATCGTCCCACACCATCAGTGACGGAGGTGAGAACCCAGCTGGGACTTTTGCTTTGAGTGAGACGATCACGCGTCATGAGCACTCCCATTCTTCTCCTATCATTGGGAGCAGTATGGAGTACCCCCTCCCGTACTCCATTTTTTACCGCGATTGCGTTACCCCTCGTCTCACGCTTGAAGGAATTTTTCTAATGGATAGTCATGGTTCGATGAGGATCTAGTAAGAAGGACGGATTCGAGGCTGGAGTTGCTCACTTATATGCCTGGAAACCGCAAGAATGAATCCAAATGAGCGTCATCCGATAACAAAAGTGGCTTTCCGCCATGAGCAAGTGAAGGTGGAATCAGTTGAAACTCATAGGCAAGCAATGATAAAGGATCCGGTTGCTAAGACGTTGAAAATAAAGTGGTCCGAGCGCCGCTGGGTGATGTCTGTTGAGCCAACGTAGCTATCAAATGAATTTTAGATGACGTCAGACAAAACGAAACAAGGCGACCGCCCCGTCAGCTGGATCCTTCCTCGAAGCTTCGCAGTGCAGAACGTCGAATTTAATATCAAAGGATGCAGTGTCTTGTACTGTACATACAGCGAGCAACAATAAAGAGGTCTCCCTCCACATTAAAATCAGAATTGAATTTAAACTTTTCAAGTTCAAACCTAATGATTCTGACTAAACTGAAGGGTGTTGCGTAGGCAGAGCCACTGTTTTTGGGAATCCTTGCATCAGTTGACCGAATGTATTCAGAAACTTGTAACGGCTTCAGGCTGGAACGATCACGGTGGGCTTCCTTGACGACGAAGATGCCAGATGGCCGCATAGTTTTGTAAAGGTGAGGGCAGTGAATGAGGGCATTCTTCTGCTTACGGGGAGACTCTAAGGAATATTATGCAGTGAAACTTCGGCGGCGCCCTACGTAACGAAAAGTTTGGTGATGTGCGCCCTGACCAGGGAGGTCCTTGAGGAAATGCCCAGCTTACTCCGAACGGTTTTCACATAATATAGGGGCGCGTGTATGGATTTCAGAACTGTTGTTCATTTTTCCTGAGCGACCCTCTGAGTGCCCAAAAAGGGGTTCAAATAGCCTAAGCGTCACACCTTTTTGTCATAAGGTTTTGGTGAAAATCGTCTCATATGGGTTATTGATGGTCAAGATGGTACTATGGCATCCATTGCTAGCTACAGGCATGATTTATGACATCATGCAAGCGCCAGAAAAATTTGCCGCTTCGCGGAATCGAACCATGGGCCATCTTGACATCCCTTTTTTAGCGTTTAGAAGGCCGCTCAGGAAAAATGGAACACAGTTCTATGTTTCATGCATTTGTCTCGACATTATGCTAAAAAGAATTTTGAGAAAGCGCGGTATGCCCTAAAAGACCTTCCTTGTGAGAGATATCACGTTTTTTGCCCCCTCTTTGCACTAATGTGCAGAACTCGAGAGCTTCATTCATTGCAATTGGAGGAAATTGTAGCGGAGTATATTGCCAGATGTCTTCCAGTCGCGCACAGAAGGGTGGACATTACTCCTACGTGCACCTGTGTACATACCCTCACCTTCAAAAAGCCAGAAATATCGGATGCAGACCATATGCCATAACTGACGACAGCCGCGAAAAAGCGGCGTTGTAGCTGCTACGTTTTCGCGGCCGTCGTCAGTTGTGGTATATGGTCTGCACCCGACACTTTCTGGCTTTTTGAAGGCGAGGGTATAGAAATGACCCCGCTACAGAGTTGAGAAGGAAGAGGCGAGCGGTATGGGGAGCACACAAAAACATCGAGAAGGTAAAAAATAAGCTGCCTGGCAAATATAAACAATCATTCACATGCGCGATAAACTCCAAGCTGATGGCTATCACCTATCCAAAATCTGCGAATTCTCTGAATTTCGAGAGCAATGTATATAATAGTTAAGGACTGGTGAGAAAGAAGCCTCGTGTAGCTCTATTCGGGAGAGGCAAGGAAATTTGTTTGCATTCCGGCTCATCCTCATTTAGTTCATAATCTCTTCCATGATGGGATTGTTGTTTACTGTTGGGCGTGCATTTCGTTGCATGCGCATGACATCCATATGATCCTTATGAGAGCATACCAGTAAATCAGCGTGCAAGAGCCATTGCAGGAGGAGAAAACAGAATTATAAAGACGTCTTCATAGTATATTACATACTCAGGGCACTATCCAGTTCTTAGAACAACAGAAAAGAAGCGCTGGCGCTGACAATGCAGAATCACGAGCTTAGACACAAATGCTCTGAAAACAGGGTGAGCCATTCACTGCCCAGCGAGATGTGGTTTGTGATTTTCAAAACGACTGGGAGCTGCATTTGATGAAATGGTTTTGTCTTTTTGAAGGAAGCGGAGATTGCTAACAAGGGAGGTCCTTTAAGTCGTGCCCAGCTTAAGAATGCTTTCTGCATGATCTAGGGGCACATGCCGTATGGCATACGAAACTATGGTTTAATTTTCGTAGCTCCTTCGTGAATGTCAAAAAGCAGTTGAATAACTCAAACATCTCATTTTTTTCACATCACTTTTTGGAAAAAACCTTCTCATACGGGTTACTGATAGTCCTGGTGGCAATATGGCACGCATCATTAATCGCAAGTATCACTTTGTGAGGTCAGTCAAAAATGCAATCACCCTGTCGTTAGGGGGAATCGAACCATGGACAGATGTTCCATTCGTTTTTGGCGTTAAGAAGGGCGCACGAAAAACGAAGCACAGTTACATGTTCCAAGCCAGTGTCCCTAAACGCAGAAAAACCGCTTCAGAAAAGCGCGGCACGACCTGAAAGGCTTTCATGGTAGGAGAATTCTTTGGATAATGAGAAATTTTCTACAATTTTGGAGGAATTTTGATTCTGAAACTACTACGAAGGTCATGATAACCCCGAACTCGAGCCTAATGCAACAATTGATGCAACTTTTGAGGAACAAAGTCTGCATTCCCACGAACCAAACAGGTTTGGGCGCAATGTGGCTCGAGGAGGGGGGGGGCAGTCGTCGCGCGCGATCTCGTTTTTCTGTGCGAGCATTTCCTCTTCGCTAAACTAGGACTCAGCCTCGGGCAGGGGAGGAAAACCCCAGGGTCATAGCAATTTTCATCTTCTCAAATTTCCTGCCCACTCCGAGGCCTAGTATCACAGGGCGCGGACTATCAGAGACCTGTCCAACCTGGGCGCAATGTGGCCCCCCTCGAGCCACATTGCGCCCAGGTTGGACAATATGAAGCCAGTGTTTTCTCCTTCCATACGTGTTTGAGATCGGGCACTCGATCCAAGTCTTCACGGGTCTCTCCCAAAAGGCCCATCCCGCGGCGAAGCGGTTAGGCATCAGGGTTTCACGTTGGCGACCGCGCTCATTTTCGTTGTCTGCCGTGTGGGACCGCGCGCACTATTTTGACCGCGCGAATGTGGTATGACATCATGTCACACGGTCCCATGAGGACACCTTTTTTTGGAGAAGTGTTTATTTGTTATCCTTTTGGTGTGGTAGGTGTCAGATTTTGCGATTTAGGCCATTTCAGCGATTCTTGCAATATGAGCACGTGTAAAAAGGGCCAAAGCTAATGCGCGAGTAGGAGAGTACCCTCCTAATGTTACTTTTTGGTCCCCGTATCTCGAGCTTGTCGAACAATTGTTGGGTTGCAATCGAACCTACATGTCAAAAACCACTCACAGACTCAAAAAGGAAGAAGGAAGGCAGAGGGAAACATTTACAAAATACGCAGAAGCGGCGCTACAACTGCGCAAGACTAAAGAAGGGCGCATGTACTTCGTCTCCTACCAAAACCGTCACCCATTGTAGCAAATTACTATTATAAACATTTTCCGTACCAACTGCTTTCAGCCTAAGTAAAAAAAAGTGCGACTACCGATTGTTACTTACATGCGTTTCCAAAAACTCGATAGCCTATTAACCGAAGCTTCTTTCCGGGGACCACGCGTATTGTAACAATTCCTAAGCACGGCGTACCAACCACCTAAAAGGGCCACCTGAAATGTTTGAAAACCAGCTTGAAAAAGTCTGTGACATGACATCATGTCACACGGTCCCACGCGGCCGCAAGAGTGTGGTATGACATCATACCACACGGTCGTCAACGTGTTAAATAGAATGTACCATACCGCGTCTCATATCGCACAGCCCACGCTGCGACGCGTCCTTTGCCGCATCTGCGTCTCCTCCTTCGCCGCGCAACAGGCCTCCTGGGGTGGGGGGGGGGGACCCGAGTCTTCACCCCAGGACCGTGCGCGTGTGGTGGAACCACTACATGTTACCTTTGCCTGAGGGATGAGTTGTATACCCGCCTTTTTTTTGTTCTCTTCATGAATTGGAAAGCAGTTGTTCCTGCCTTTCGGACTAATGTCTGTATGGAGAAATATCTCGAGTTTATTGTTCTACTCCGGAAATAATGATAGAAGATACGATACGTTTCGTGTTAAACCCTTCCTTTCAGGGATGTACCAGACATTTACTAACGTTCAGAATGTCGGGGTTTCAAATGCGTTTTTTTAAGGCTTGAATTTCGCACAAAAATCAGCCGACATCAACGTCAGCGTTTTTGATTTTTGATATGAATTGTATTTCAAACGAACCAGCCTTATAAGGTATGGAATGCTAAACTAGCTTGGGCAAGATTCCATCTGCGGACAGTCCGGATCGCACATACTTTCAATAACGGTGCAACTGCACCATGCTAGAAAGGTTTTTGGTTGTCGTTTCCAGCGTTTCCACAAAATCCCTTCACCTACACGTCATCGAGTAAAACTCCAACTCTGGCTATCCCTATAAGACAGACCATTTAACTGGCTAAAAAAAACTACTTCTAACTGAGAAACATACCTCCCATATCTTTCCTGACCACTATGCAATCAAGTGGTTGCCGTTTTGGCCGGTACCCTAGGTATCATATGTCAATTGTCTCAACAGCCGTTGCCGACATTAAACAAACATGACCCTCTGCGAAGTGTCAGTTAGCGGTGGGAAATGAAGAGAGTTGGCTTCTGCCCAACAGTCAAATGGGCGCTCATCCGGTAAGAGGGGGCATTGCGGTGCACAGTCTGCTCTAATGGTGCCTTCCAGAGTTACAAGCTGCTATCAGCTTAATTCATAAGTTATTTTTCAGCTGTTTTGTTTTATGTATGCTTCCTTATGCTGGGTGACAAAAATGTCTATAAAAACTAATACTCACTTATTGAACAACCAGGCCCTAGGAGAAGGGAGAAAAACCCCTGAGGAAACGGGGATTGCTCACGGATGCGAGGGTCTCCCTCCCTTCTGAGGCTTAGTCCTAAACGTCTACAATGGGATAATGTTTTCCATGATTTCAAACGCGTTACGCGCCAAAAATCGTCATGCCTTCCCCCCCCCCCCTGCGGGATGAGCACCGTCAAATGGTACGTATACAGCGTTCGAATTTCACAAGGACTTTTGTGTTACGTTTCATGTTGTTGTTTGTTATGCATTGTTCGACACCGTTTCCGCAAGGTTCCTTTTTGTAGTGTTCAAGGAACATTCCACGGTCAGCAATTCCTTCTGTGAATAAGGTTGCTAGGTTCGCAAACGCACAGATTATACGTATTAAATGGTTTCTGTGTACTAATTAAAGGAGAATTCAACGACACGAACGAAGGTCGAAGAAGGGGGTGCGGGACTTTTGGCCCGTCCGGGTGGCACGCGGCGAATCGCGCGACGACTTGCGCGTCAATCCGTATTAGGCATATTTGCGGGTTCTGCAATATTTCAGCACATCAAAGCGTGTGCACATTGCAGAGGAATTCTGCATGATTTTGCGGTTTGCAAAAAACATTCTGCGCGCGGGAATTCGAATGCAGCGGTATCAGTGATTTCATTTCAAAGGGATGAGCGAGAGGAAGAGAACCTCCTGGAAACGTCACTACAGTCATCAAAGCGCATAAGAAACTCTGAAACTAGGGTGCTAAGTGGGTTGGGGGGCCCACGCGGCGGCGCGGCGCTTTGCTTGCCTGCGCTCTCTCGAGCGAGGTAGTGTAAACTCGAACATCCCAGCTTTTCACGCATGTCAGCATGTCAAGTGACTGCCCTCACCCCCACCCCACCCCCTAGACTGCCTACACTTCCCCTGGCTCACGGATCTCACGGATTTTCCGAAGTACGGACACATGCCAGACAAGCAAGCGCAGCGCCGCCGCGTGGTCCCCCCCCCCAACCCACTTAGCACCAAAACTAGGTTTCATTCTGTTTTCGGGAAACATTCGCGAGGCGAACTGCGGCTAAAACAACAGGTAACAATCAAAAATAGCTCTCCGTGAGCACATTCACTCTTGACACTACTCTAACACCAAAGAGAGCCTTGGTCGAGGAATATCTCAACCGCTATTCATCCTGGCTCAGGTTTT
Organism: Teladorsagia circumcincta; assembly: GCA_002352805.1. Classification (NCBI taxonomy): domain Eukaryota; kingdom Metazoa; phylum Nematoda; class Chromadorea; order Rhabditida; family Trichostrongylidae; genus Teladorsagia; species Teladorsagia circumcincta. The sequence continues at coordinate 137,513 of KZ345099.1, forward strand.
GCCACCGCACTTGGCAAACGCGACACCGCCGCGTGGTCCTCCTAACTCACTCAGCACACCATTACACTTTGTGGAGGCTGTCGTCACTTGTGTGGTGAAGTCTGCAGTGAACACACACGTGGCTGCTGTCAAAACCAAATGGTGTGTCCGCAGAAAATGGAAGGAAATAAACTGAATAAATATGGGAAGTTACCTTGTCTTATGATCGTAGTAATCATGCGTTTTCTCATATATTTAGCGTGAAACTCTGAAAATTCTCACAGATTTTCGCTAGCTTTTCGGTGAATTCCTTTTACAGCACGCATTCCGTACATAACGATGAGGTGAAGTGTAGACAAAAAGTTTTAGCCCGTTACGTCACTAGCTGGAAGGCTCCCAAACTGGATCCGCATTACACACAGCTAGCTCTTCACCGTGGACCGTTTTTCACTTACGTCTGGCTGAAAAGGGCAAGTGTAGTGGTGTGCATTTCGGTGTTCACTTCATCGCAGCAGCAAGTTGGATGCTTCACTTCGGTGTTTCCAGCGAAATCCTTCATCGTCAATATTTCTAGTTGTTATTACTTCATCACTACATGCGAAGGTGGTGCAGTGTCATGTATGCTCACCACGTGCATGGTCCGGAGATCAAGTCCTGAGCCGTCTGGGCCAACTCAGCCTTCCGTTGCTTCAGAGACAGTGGACCGATACCATGCCTGTCTGGGAGGAAAAACACTGAATTGTTCGTTTTTTTCTGTTTGGTAACTGCTGTTTTTGGTTTTTTTTTGTTTGTTCATCGATTTGGTCTGCAAATGTCATTGTATAGGCCGAATCGCATAAATTGCACCTGCAATTCCAAATGGAAGAAGAATCCGTGGCGTACTCCAAAGGGATTGATCAGTGTCAGATGCCTCATCCTCACCATTATTCATAGAGCTTATGTGGTGTAGTGTTATGTGGCGGCGCTTGCTACTTACATGAATCGGGGTTATGGAACCGGACCAGGCCTTGCCTAAGTCAGCCAAGGCTTCATAATTCTATGATTAACTATGGTAGGGTTAGACTTGTCTGAAAGGATGACACTACTGAATTGTGCGAACAGTGACGTGCACTCCTCATATCATTGGATAGGTTAAAGTTCAAACACTCTGCTACGATTAGGCAACTTAACCTTTTGTCTTTCGCTTATTGCCGCTACAATTCTGGATGAATTGGAATGCGTGGCGCTTTTCAAAAAGGAATTGCTCAGCCGGCTTTCCTGTTAACCTACGAAATTCGTTGTATCAGAGTATATTTTTCATAAGTGGAATTAATGTCTACACGTTCCTCAACAAGTACATATTTAGTCGAACAGATCACATGGACGGCAAGGCTTCATGAACTCGAATCTGCCCAGGACACTGAACTTACGGCTATCTGTAGTCCCTTCAAGTGTAAGGGACATGGCGGATGAATTCAAACTTACAAACGGCTACAAAGTGATAAGATGTCTGAAGGCACACCCAAGCAGAAGTCCTGTGAACGACTTCCTTCGGTCTGTAAGATTAAGCCCTAGAGGATAATCACAGATGTTGCATTCCCGTGTAGGAATCACTCGACAAAAGGTATCTTCTTACTGCCGGCCCATTTTGCACCAAAACATTCTCATTCGTGTGCGAGAACTGTTAGGTTATCTCATAAATAATGTCGTTTTTCTTCAAACAAAAAAATAGGAAATTTAGCTATAGTACGTATGCAATGAAAAGCTGAGTTGGATGAAATGATGCCCCGGTAGCGAAACTTGTAGCGCACGTGCCCGGTAAGCAAGAGGTGCGGGTTCGAGTCCCGTCTGGGGCGAAACTTTTGTTCACAACCCAGCATTCTCGTGAAACATTCGCAAGGTATATTCCGACTAAAAATAGCAGATAACAAGCAAAAATCAGTCAAAAAAATTTGTGCTGAAATTCTATGATTCATACCAATTGCACACCATTCGAAAGAGAATTGTCTGCTCTACAGAATAGTATGTTTGGCTTCTACAATCATTGCGAAGTTTTTCAATTTCAAGCCTAGGAAACGGGAGGTACAGTCGACGAAAACTGGCCAAACCGACAACGAGCTCTACGATTTTCCTCTACGAGAAACCAGTCAATGATGTCCCCTCACTTACTCATGACCTCTTCTGAACATTCCGCTGTTAGGTTGTAGGAAAAGCATTCGAATCTTTCTTTACGAATTTGGTTTTTTCTGGCTGAGCGATAAGCCATAGTGATTTCTGATTTGAAATTCCCCCCTCAACCACCACTGTTTTTGTGCTCGTTGTGAATCAGGTCGAATTTTAGGCCTGCGTGATAGGGTGTTCAGTCCACGAAAATGACCGCATTACTCTGAAAAAAAAATTCCAGAAGACTGAGAAGTTCTGATAAGCATATATTTTTAACTTTGCCATGACTTGTTCTTAACGTCCCACTAGTTTTACAATGTCGCGGCTGTAAAAAAAAATTTGGCCTAAATCTCAAGAGGTGGTACTTCACCATCGAGTTTGGCGGAAAGGCCAAATCGGCCAAAGTAGCGAACTAATGACCTCTCTGAACATCCCGCTATTAGGCTTGCTGGCAAGTTAGAGAGGTCATTAGTAGGTATAAAGAAAGGGAAAAAGAAAGGTATATCATTAAATCATTTCTCCTAATAGAAAATGGAGTCGTCGGTTTGGCTAGTTTTCGTCGACTGGACCATCCATTTCGCAGGCTTAAAATTCAGAAACTTTGCAATAATTGTAGAAGCCAAACATAATATTTTGTAGAGCAGACAATTCCATTTCGATTGGTATTTGAGATGATATGAAAGCATAGAATTTTGGCACAAATTTTTTTTTGTTTGAAGGAAAACGACACTACTTATGAGACCACGTAATACACCGTTCTGATCCTGAAGCATGCCTTTAATGACGTATATTTCCAGGGAAGCCGAGTGCAACTGACCATGAGCCTACTTTTTGTAGTAATTAAATTACTCGTCATCGCTGATCGACATCACGTTGACAGACAAGTGCCTATGACGTTTCACGGCAATTCATCACCCTTTTGCCGCCGAACGTACGTGGCGATTATTAACGGATCTACAGTCACCCTCCGTCATATAGTCTTCTCCATTGTAGTGAACCGCATCTGGGTCACTCTTTGCCATCCATTCGATCACTAGCTACACTGTTGTGCAAAACTGAGGAACGAGATGGATTAGGTAGCATGACCTAATGACATTTCTGTGGCCCTTACAACGGTAGAGTTGCTCTCGTCCTCAAAGGCAAAGTTCGGGCTCGGACCAATCTAATAAGCCCTTAAGTGGCTAGAAGTGCGTGGGACACATCTGCAGAAGATGCGCCACGTTTCTGCATTAAAACCCGTCAATAAGACGCTAGCCGCCAAGGATTTAGGCCCGCTCCACCAGTTGAGACACGCTCCGCCCACCGCTCAATGTCATGTCTGCGTCGCATGTTGTTCTGCTATGCTCTCTCTACTCGTACTTCTCTACCGCTCTCCGCGCTCACATGATTTCTCATCCCTCTGCTGATATTTTGAACTTCTCCGCAGCGTATAGCAAGGCTCGTATTGCCTGTGTATTTCACGATTTTTTCCATTTTTTTCTCCTCTGGCGGTCCACCTCCCACCCCTATTTTAACATTTGAGTGGAATTACCTATCAATTCGATCCTGAACTTTGCCTTTAAGTTCTGCACACCAGTGGATTTCAGGCAACTTGCATAATCTGCTCTAAAACTTCTTCAACACATAACGGACCGCCGTTGCGCGCGCATTTCCTAGCCTTTTCTCATTTTTTCTCTTCAGTAACCATCACTCGCGCAATACTTTGACTATGGCTGATGAACTTATTGCTTTTCGGAATCGATAGTCTAGGCGGATAGTTTCAAAACAGAAAAAATGAAAAATGTCAAAATAAGTCAAGTGAAAGGAGTCCATTCTTTTGTTTGCGTGCATCACCATCTGATGCACGCGGTCCGTTAAGTGTTAACTTACAAGGTCTTTGCAGTACTGGTTCTGCTATTTTCACCCTGAGCTGTTCCATAAACAGTAGATCAAAACGTTGATTCCTCTTCAAGAATGCGCTGCACATTCGCTATAAATGCAGGATTATAGAGCGATTTCATGCACATTCTACCTACAATACTTATATGTAGGGCATGGGTCGGGCTCAGCTACTGAAAATCCCTTCCGTTGATAAAAGCGCTATGTCGACCACTGCTGTAGCCGCGCCACTTTAGTGCTTATAAACGCATCACTTGCAAGGGGACTTCTAGGACAACGAACGTTTCCGAAATGATTTACTGCATGTTGTAGAGGTTCACTCGAAGAAAACAGGACCATGGTCCATTTTCCCTGAACGACTGCATGAATGTCAAAACAGTAAGGGAAGAAATGGCCCAAAGTTCGATCCTACGTGATGACAAAATTTTTGCATTTACGTTGGTGCCTCCAAATTGCCGCCGAACCACGACAATGACATCTATTCTCGACGCTGGCGCCATTTGGTGGGCAAACCGGATTGCAAAAATTAGTCATCACCGTGGATTGAACTCACAATCAGGGTTATTTCCTCACCCTGGCTTGACATTCCTGGAGGCGTTCAGGGAAATATGGTCATGGCTCTGGTTCCTCGCATGAGCTTCACAAAACGCAGAAGACTATTTTGAAAAAGCGCTCCATGTTCTGAGAGACTCCCCTTGAACGCTGGACGCTTAAGACTTGGAGCTTTCTACACTCAAAAGGCTCCGTGCCAGCCCACCATTCGATGTCTTATCTCTATCATAATGATGACCTGCTATGCTCTTCCAACTCGGACTCTTTTCCCTCTCCGAGAATCAGGCCCAGCTTCTCAGTTTTTTTTCCGTAGCGTAGAACAAAGAAGCCATATTTTCTTTGCTGATGGAGATTTCTTTTAGAGTTCTCCTTTCATATTTGAGTGGGATTACCACATCAATTTGATCCTGTCGCTGTTTCCAAAGGAGGATTTCACGACAAGGTCTAGTTGGGAGAAGAGGAGCCTTAACTAGTAGAAATACAGGCGGATCCCTTGAAGCCTATGTCAGACTTTGCGATTCAAGCGATTCGCTAGCGTCTGCGGTCGCGTCGCGGCCATTGAATCGCTCTTTTGGCTGGTACCGCAGCATGACCGCGAACGCTTGCGAATCGCAAGTAGCAAATCGCTCAATCTGAAAAACCTGACATCGGCTAAGGTAGGGTACCAACACGTGATTCGCAGCAAATAATATGCCTCCAGCAATTTAGCATGGCCCTCACGCGCCGCTATCGGCCCGGCACGCCCTAGTACATATGATGAATTTTTTCACAAATACACGAAAAATATTCTCTTTTAGTTGTAGTCGTAGAAAGTAAGTAGACAATGTACGTTTTTTGCGAATCAATTTAGCAGATATAGTATAAAATCTCAAGCTATAATTTTATTTCAAATTCCTGTACCGATGCGTGGAAAGAGTCGAGCATTGAAAATTAATGGCTTTTTCGGGATCATTGCTCTGCAGGAGTCTATTAGAACGGCCGCCATCGATTACCCTAATTAGACCGATAAGAATCCCATGGCACTGTCGGCAAGCATCAGGCTCGTCAGTTGTCATCCTTCGCCGATCGCAGCGGCAACGTTAGCCTTAAATGAACCATCAATTCAAGGCATAAGTTTTTCTACCGGCATTTAGCAGTTTTTGATCTTTTTAGAAATTCATAAGAATCTTTGATTAATACAGCTGGGTATTCACGGTTATGAGCTCATCTGGACCGCACTTATGTTGAAGATCATTCTTTGTTCCATGATCTCTTCGTGATCTCTGCCCCTCCGTGTTTCACGATTCCATTTTGAGGAAAGGGGCGGTGAATAGGATCAAGATCAAGCAGCAGTACAGACCGTCGAAACTCCTTTCTGAACTCTCTTAAATCTAGTGATGGGGAGGTGCATGCGGTGCAGTAGTTCTTTCGGCTACCGAAATTCCAATCTTCGCAAGGGGAGGGAATCCCCGGGTACGTGTTTTGCTTGAGCTTTACACCCACCTCATATATCCCCTCCTCTGCAAAAAAGTGGATTACCATGCGTATGAACTTTCGCACCACACGCCCTTGCCCTTATTGGATTGGACCCCCCCCCCCTTCTTTTTTATTGCATGTGTTAGGTAGCAAATGGTGATAAGCAGGGGAGGGGGAGCAGGAGGCGGGGAAGAAGAAAGTTGGTCGACGTGGTCCGCAGTTTGCCATTGGATAGTTCTCATTAGAAATGAACTAGTTCCTTGTCAACCACAAGATTAATTGTCCACCCCAATGGCATCAAACCAGCGTTCAGTAGTTCATCGTGGACGCTTTATAGAGACTATTTTTTCCTTTCTCTGGTCGTTTTTCTTCGATTCGCATTTTGTAATTATTTTTTTTATTCAACACTCTACTTTCGTTATTTTAGTTCAATGGTCCCTGTCATTTGGCGAAATGCCGTGAGCTATTTTGAACTGAATACCCGACCCAAATAGAAAGGATCAATAGCTCTATGTTCGTCACTCGCTTGGAATGCGCCATGTATTCGACTTTCGTTCAGAAATGTGGAGGCATCTGAATACATTGTGGCCTAGATAGCGACTTTGATAGACCAGAAAAAAATTTACGACCTCTCAAACAATATAAACATACCAACCGCACCTTGAGTTATAAAAATGCCACTATATAACACTCTGCCATTCTTGTCCATTCACTCATTTAGGGCAGCTCATCTCTGAGGGGTGGGGGAGGAGGGGCAAGGAAAACATGTGGTGCAGCTCATACAACCTGAGTTCGGTTACTGCAAGTCCAAACTAGGGGATGGGTCTTCAAAACTCTGCATCCCTGAACTCTTTCCTGATCTTTAACCACGAGAGTAGCGTCATCGACAGAGTAGAGACGCAGGTTTTGGGGACCCATCCCCAAGTTGGGCCTTGCTGCACCCGGCCCCTGGAGTGTTCAATTTTTCTTCGTTTACAGACTACTTGAACTCGGTCCTTCAGCCTCAACTTACTGCTTCCGCAGGGGTGTGGTTCATTAGGACAGAAAGCGATTTTCCGCTTTTCGCGCGCGAAACTTTTCGCTGTGGGAACCCCACGTCCACCACTGCTCAAGAGTCGATGCGGGGTCGCCCGCAAGAAGCAGAAAAGTCGCTTTCTGTCCTAGTAAACCACATCCCTTCCGCTGCGCTCTTTCGCCTAATGGTAAGGCTCTTTGGCACCGTTGGAAGCTGCAGTCGGCGCCGTTCAATGGTCGTCTGTGCTCTAGCCATTCGCGGCAGGGCCATTGAGGAAAGTTCAAGTAATCCGTAAACCATTTTTCGTAGTGAAAGGAGACTCTTTCTCGCACCGCAGGCAAATTTTGCAAAAGCTGAAGATTCTGCAGACAGTGGGACTGCTCTCGCAGCACCCCGCATTAGAATACCCCAAATCGGAATAACTGTACCTAGCGCGAAGTATTGCACAACACTCCTAGCATGAGTACATCCTGTATCCTTCTCTTTCTTAACTTCTGAAGTTTTTCTGAAGCATTTATCACTTACCAGGAAAGGATGATATGTCGAAATAGCCATTTGCAAAGAAACCTACACTGCTGGATAAATTTTTAGACGCTGATCTCGAATCTGCTTTCCAAGCCAAACAATTTTACGAACGGAGTTATGAAGCAAAATAGAGCAGCGGCAGTGGTACGGGCTCCCGTGCGAGTGGTCGTAGGATAGATACCCCGACGGGTTCTACCTCTTGCCTTAGCGGCAACATGGTTGAAAAAGGCTCCCAATTACGTTACTTGGTCAAGGATTGTCTATAGTTACTCCTTCAAAGAGAATGCGAGGAGTTCCTAACAAGTTTGGGTGCTACTTGCTAACGACTGCACATAAGGAACCTTTGGCGGACCTTTCTGCAGCGAACGAGTGTGTTATTTTTGGTGTTCCGGAGATAAGTGTGCCCGTGGGGACAATTTTTTAGCCAAATCACCCATCAAAGGATCGATCCTCCGACCTTTCTCCCGTGAGCTCGGACCACTACCGCTGCTCTATATTGCTTCATAACTCCATTCAGAAAACATTTGACAGATTTGAAAGCAGATTCGAGATCAGCGTCAAAAAGCACATGCAACAGCGTAGGACCCATTGTATACACATGGCCACTTCGACCCATCATCCTTTCCTGGTTAACTTCTAAAATACGTGCACTTACCCTTTACGGAGAGGAAGGTTAATGAGGTTGTCCGACGTGAATGGCGAGGAATCAGCAGACAGGTGTGTCAATTGATCCCAAAGGCAGCTTGACCACCAGCGCTAGGCCAACGTCACCTCCAGACGGTCTTTTGCTGTGCCGTCGCGCCTGGCGGGAAATTCAAATGCCCACGAGACGCGCTGTCGGCAAGTTCAAAGCGTCGTGACGCGGCGTCACGAAACCCAGGACCGCCCCCGAATGGCCATTTTCTTCTTCTTCCTACTTTACATCTATTTCCTCTGTTTCCAGTTTCGCCGACGCTGATTCAAGAGGAATTTCATGCTTTCCGCCGATTGTTGCGACTTTCTGTTTTTCCATCGATACATTTTCTTTTTTGTCAAAGGAGCGGCATAATTTTCCAAATGAAAGCCCTCATTGTCGGTTAGGTCTTTCATCCAAGGCCATTTTGGCTTTTTCTTTAGAAAAATTCACATTAAAACAGTCATACAGTCAACAGTACAGTCGCTTTCCTTGACCCGTTTGTGGTCTGTTATCACTCGCCAAGGTTTTTAGTAAAGGCAGCTTTGACCGTAACGATGGAATCAAAGTGCATGGTTGCGCTTGCTTTTCTTGGTTCTTCTACTTAGTTTGGTTGGGTCGTGTCGCAGTTTTTCACATATCGATCGGTTTCAGACTGTTGACAATCAGATGTAAAAAATAGGAAGTGGCACTTCGTGATAAAACATCTTTTTTCTGCTTCTTTCCTTTTCTTGTGCTTCCTTTGTTCTTCTTTTTTTCAATTTCCTCCATCTCTCTATGCATTTACAACTACGTTTTCCAAGAAAAGACAAGGGGTCTCATCCAGCAAGGGGGGGGGGGGCATGGCGATTTAGGGCGCGAAACAAGCTGAAAACCA
>KZ345099.1:174984-191199 GCA_002352805.1 Teladorsagia circumcincta
ACACGGCCTCGCAGCTCGGGCAGCTTGGCTTAGAAGGACCTTTAGCGCCTTTATCAGGGGTTTTCCTTGCACGGGACTGCCACATCAGTGAATGTCCTCCGGGGCGCTACCCACCAGACCGAGGAGGTTCGCTCACACGGATTCTGCCTGGGGTATAGCTTTAAGTGAGTTTTGCACTAGTTAACTCTACTATTCGTTGTTAAGTTGTTTGATTGAAACTGCTGTTGTTGGCACATGCGAGAAGCATGCAATAAGGTTGCTAACTGAGGCGAAATTCTGCTTCAGCTTCACACACGCCTCTCAGGGAGAACCAGCTGGACCGGAATGTTCCTGGTGTTTTTATCTCGTTTCCGCTTATTTACCTCAGACCAGAAATTTGCTGTTAAACATGATATGATATATTGGAGCATAAAAATTACATTTGAACAGGTTCATAAATCACAAATCAACGAATACCTTTGTTTTGTCACTAGTTGTTTGCCACTGTCACGAAATTGCGTGGCATAGGCGCTATGGAGTGATCTTGGCCACAGAACTTCGCCTAACCCGGGTATTTGCCCACAAATTGCCGGGGCCGTGTACCCTCTCGCTCGTATCCAGGCTCTCTCGTCACGAATCTTTTCGTTCTCCTCGGCGCTCAGTATCTCTCGTCTCATTTTCTTTCAATTTAATGTCTCCACAGGCCTGAAAGCTTCTATTAGATTGTCCAGAAAGTAATGCGGGTTTCGATGGGTCAAACTTCATTAGAACATTTCCAAGGGAGTTTTCTTCTGAGTGTTGAATTGGTTCATATTGTTGGCAAGCCCATTTCTCTTCCTTTTCTCGTACTGCTATTGAATTTTATAATACCTCGGGTATCTGCTTTTTTTTCGAAGGTTTGAATTGAATTGAAGACGTCAAAGCAGATAAAAGGGTGTGGAGGAGTGTTCATTGATGAAGCTTGAGGTGATAAAAAAAGAAGAAAGAAAAAAGCGAGAGAAGCTCCTGGTTACGCCTCGAATGAGACTTCCCCTGTTTCAGCCGCATTTCGCCTTGGGATAGGGGGAGGGGACGAGTTTTACGAGCCTAGCTCCAATTGTTGAAGTTGCAATGGTATTAACACATTGACGACAGCTCATTGTGTGTGTACTCGGCATTTTTTTAATTATTTTTTTTCACAATCATCAAAACTTTTTCAGTAATTTCACTACTGCTGTTTGATAGGATCTTTTCAGGATTAGATAATGCATGGATATATGAAAAATGGCAGATAAATCGAAAAAAAAAACTAGCCAGAATCGGGTGAATTTGAGACGCGCAACCGCGTTTCAATTTTCTCCTATCGCTTATGTGATAAACCGAAATGCAAGCTGCCGCAAGTGCGCCCGCACTTTTACGCCTTCATGTGGCAGCCAAGGCGGGGTTTGCGGGTGAAGGTGTGGATTGCGGGTCGAGCTGAATTTCAAACACCTTCGTCGCGCACGTTCGCCTTTGCCGCAGGGCGCGAGCGTGAGATGTCGGTCAGACTCCACGATGGTGACAGCGATGGGCGATCGCGATCGCCCATCGCTGTCACCATCATGGAGTCTGACCGACATCTGAGCGACGAAGGTGGAGGAACCCGGAGCTATGGGGCAGGTCAGCGTGCGTAACAGGGTCAAGCAAGGCGTCGAGGAAGATTTCAAAATACGAATCCCCCCCCCCAACGGCAAGAAACTAGGAAACTTTCTATTGACAAGCCGAACATGAAAAACTATTGAAACTTCCCGGAAACCTTTCCATAAAAAGAAAAAAAAACAACTCTTCTGCCCTACCCTCTACCATGAAGGTTCCACCAAGTAGAAGAAGTCGCAGAAAGATTATCTACAATCAATCCTACAAGGAAACGAGAAAATCTATGAGCTAGGCATGAAGGAGCCATGAACCAGATGCGAACTGAATAATCTTGTTTATTGGCGTTGGAGCAGCTTATCTACTACTTTGGGATTTGAACACACGTTCAATTGACTATAACTTTTCTCGAAGTGGAGGAATTTTCAATCTGAAAGCAGTTTGGAAGTTCCTCGCAGAGCTCTTCCTAACCAGTATGAAATCAATGAAAATTGATATGAAATATTCAATTTAGGTTGATTAACGAGGAAAATTCGTGTGGGCGCAAGTTTTTACACTTTTCAAAGCCATAACTCCGTCCAATCTCGTCCAGTCTAAGATGTCAATACGTCATCACAAACTAGATACCTTCTCAATGGATGCTAGAAGTGCTCAATACGTTTAGACATTGAGGATTTTTGCCCGAGTATCGGCGAAAGGTACTTTTTCGCTCGACTTTCCTTCAACGACTACAGCTCCTTTCAAAGGCAAGTACGTGCAATATTGGGAACGGACTTAAAATCCTCGTGCTCTTCTCTTTACAATAAATGTGAAAGTGTGTAGCAACTTCCAACTTTTGCGAATATATATTCATTAATTTGACGTTGAAAATTGCATTTCTCCTTGAATAGTGAACGCCTCCTCGCCATTTTTCACGACTCCTTTCAGAATCCTCCTGATTCTTCCTGGATCGAGAATTTTCTTTTTCAGAGAGCCGTAGATGAAGCCCGCGCAACTAACGGGGTGCATTCTGGGGTCGTGCGTTTCACATACTTTCACATTGGTGAACTCATGCGAAAGACTAAATATCTGAAATATACGAAAGTTGTGAATTTCGGATCCTTTCACCTTTTCGTAATAAATCATGAGGCAACGTAATTACAACGCGGACCATTTTCAACCGTGGGAACTGCATGCGTGTGGAATGACATTGTTATTTGAAGTACTGGCTAGCACAGCTTGCAGCTTGCACAGCATCGATCAGTTCTTGATGTTTGTGTTCTTTGAAGTCCTCCGACAGTGATGACCCTCCCCCCCGGCCCATCTGTCCAGGATTCCTCAACGCACGCTTGACCCTGGTGCGTTATTCCGGAGCGTGCCTTTGACCACATTACACCTATGAGTTGGAATTCGGAGAAAATACTATGCAGATATCTTTGAATAGTATTGTTGTGTGGGGCTAAGGATGTGCCAACAAATATACACTAGAGCGTTGCCTCTAAAGTTTTCACTGCATCGAGATTCAAAGTGAGGTGGGTTAAGGGCGTCATTGTCCTGTTGACGACAACCTTGTAGGGATCCGGCAAATCTCAATGTACAAAGACCAGCAGCATAACCTGGAGAAAGCATATCACAAACTTCATTGAAGTGCCTGAAGGTACTCAGGAAGGTAAGAAAGTTGGGCAACTGGGCACATCATGAGCTGACTAAGCAGCAGCAAAGTCGCCTTCCCGATGTCTCGATGCAACTCATTTTACTTGACAAAAATGACCGACTTTGATGCACGTTGCCATTCACGATACGTGATCCTTTCAACAGAGTGAGCAATTTTCTCACCATATTGATAATAATGAATTCCCAAGCTTCCCCCAAAGCAGAATTTCCACAAGTTGAGGGCCACACTGATGGTGGTGATCACAGTACAACACAATGTCTGTCTATCGCACCAACATGATGCACCTCCTGTGCCTGTTCATCGCGTTATGAGATCTCATAAGAAAGATTTTCGTGCTTTTTGTTTTTCTACGTATTAACGTTCCTCTGTGCACTTTATGCCTAATTTTCAAAAAAGTAACCCACCGATTCCAACGCGACCCGTGTCTTTAAGGACGGTGGTCACTTCTGTTGAGGACAACCTATTTTGCTTGTATTTCAATCAGGTTCATGCAGTCTGCGTCTGTTGTCGCACAGGAAGAGAAGCTAGACTATGTATTTTCTTTGATATATTCACTATACACTGTACTGGGAACGACTCTGAACACTATTCTATTGTTCCTGATCATTTTCCACAAACAAGAAGCCGTCGACCGACGATACCGCATTCTGCTGGGGAACACCACCTGCACTTTGCTATTACTGGCCGTATTAACGTTTTTCTTGCAGTTACGGTAGGTCTCATAACTTGTGATAGAGTTACTTTTGTTCGGGGTTATTACGGGGATTAAATTACCACGGCCTTCTACACTGATAGTCCGGCTCGTGGTAAGAAGGTCCATGCCAGCGTCGCTTGCGGTACCCCAGTTTCTTCGAGGTAAGCAAACCAGTCCCTTTGGCGTTTCTGTTGGGGCCGTATACTGGATGCTGGGAAGGGGATAGGGTCCCCGTAGTCGACGGACTACTTGGACTCGGTCGGCACGGTAGGAGAGTGACGACGCGAGCGGAGCAGCGACGTCCAAGCCCCGCCAAAGGGTTGGTTTGTTTACCTCAGGACTAAGCCTGGGACAGAGGACGGATCTCGCATTTCCATCCTCTCTCCAAGGCTTAGTCTTGAGGTAAGCATCAAGTTGCGGCTGTTTAAAGGACTGAGTTGAACTAGTCTGACGATCGTCGGGGACCCCATCCCCTCCCCAACATTCAGCATACGGCCCCCAGCAGAAACGCCAGAAGGCTAGTTTGCATACCCCCCCCCCTTTCTTCGCGTCACCGCAACGTGGGACTGCTGACCGACATCCATCCGCATTTTGAACCTCAACTTCGTACTATAGGGGTGCAGTGAGTGTTGACGCCGGTTAACAAGGGAAGCCGTCAGGTCGCCATGGCCATTCAGATGAAATTGATATTCCCATACGCGCCTTGAATGCTGATTTCAAATCTACCCTCGTAATCTGCTACACGATTCTCTGGATAGAGTTACAAAGGCAAAACGCAGCGGTAGTGGTACTGGGTCTAGGGAAAGTGTTCATGAGAGTACACCTCCCTAATAAGGGAGAGGTGCGAGCTCGGGTCTAACCTGAGGTGAAAGTTTTGTCCACAATCCAGCATTCTTGTGAAACTTTTTGGAAGTGTTTATGATGAGATCGAAGACGTAATTCCTGAAGAATCCGGTTCCACAACCTCTTGCCTGAGATTCGGGCCACTGCCGCTGCGCACAGTTCTGAAATCGTTTAACAGATTTGGAAGCAGATTTGAGGCATCAGTATGCATCACACCTTGAATAACGGGTGTCCCCGGAGAGGACCATCGCGCGGCGAGGGAAGGCGCGGCAAAGGACCAGTCGCACCGCATGCTGTAGCGGTTAGGCGTCAAGTTGAATAGATTGTACTATACTACGTCTCATATCGCACACCACGCGCTGCGACTCATCCTTTGCCGCGTCTGCGTCTCTTATTTCGCCGGCGGTGGGCCTCTTGGGGGACACCCCTCGAATGGCCATGGCGACCTAAGGGGCTTCTCTTGTATGTGGAGAGTGGTGTTTTTCCGTTTTCACATCTTGTAATAGTGGCACATTGACTACAGGCGCAGCGCTCACTAGCGCGATCCTCGGATCAGATCCTGCGAGCTCAGTTGAGCCACCATCCCTCTTCAAGTTCGTGGATTGATGCCAGCCCTGCTTAGGAAATAAAAACACAGAGTTTGATATAGTAATAATTTAAGAATATTAAAAAATAAATTAAACAATGATTATAATACTGAGGTGGGTGTACGCTAATATCTCCGCCATATCATAGAGGAATCGAATGCGGGGCGCATCCTGAGCGAACTCAGCGATTTTGAAAGCTTTTTTTCTCACGTGACCACATTCAGCTTCGTGATGGCTGGTGACTCTATGGCGTACGTATCGCTAGGACCAGCTCGGTTTCTGGATCGTCCGCGCCTGAGCCTTCTTGCCACTTCGTTAATGCTCGTTACTGATATCTACTCCTTTATGACAATCGCAATGTGCATGGTCTACAAGTACATTACCGTGACAGGAGGTTGCCCCAGTGCAAAGCGAATTCTTTGCTCTATCGGATTATTTTATCTCTTACCGCTTTCAAGTGGAGTGAGTTGTCTGTGAAAGTGTGAAAAAATGTAGGGTACCCGACAGGAGACCCGTCGCGCCGCGGAAAGGTGAGGACCCACTCGAGTTAGCGGAAGAGTCGCAGCGCCCTCTGAAGTGTCGCGTTAAGTTAAACAGATTGTGTTTGTTTTGTCCCACATCACACATTGCGCGCTGCAATTCGTCCGCTAACCCGTCTGCGTCTCTGCCATTTAGTCGCGCGACAGGCCTCCTGTCGGGTACCCAGAAATATATGCATGTATGAGTAGATGAGTTTCAGGCTGCTCTTATGCTCTACAATCCAGACTTCAAGGTGTTACATAAGATGATCGAAGGATTCCATCCGGAATACAATATGCAGAGATATGGGAGATATAGCGGATTACCGGACGTGAAGAATTACTTTATTATGTACTTTTTGGTGGTTGTATGCCTTATTGGTGTAGGGTCATATGTCGTCATGATCGTCGCCGGTTTGAAGGTGAGTGGCTCAGAAGAAATTGCTTCAAAGGAAGGAAAGAAAAAACTGGAAATACACAACTGCCTCAAGTAATAAAGCGGTGAAGCGACAAAGGGGGATGTACGTAAAAAGACCGTTTGGCGTTAACCCGTTCAGCTCAGTTGCGCCACGCATTCAACCTTCATCAGAAATCGTAGTAGTACCTGAGTATTTAATTTCACAATGATTTGCAAAGTCAACCAATGAACAAGAAAGTCTTTATTTCGTTGAGAAAGAGTGGACCGAATAATTGATGAAGAAGCGATAGAAACCTCTTCAGGCCTGGGCGAGATTCGATCCAGGCCTTAACCCTCAATCCCTGCCGATAGTGAATTTCGCCACTGCATTAGGAGGCAACGCTGTGAATGATATATCGAAACTGTGGAAGTGGAGAAAAGTCTGACCTCGGGTGTTTGAGCGCCTTTCTTGCCCAATACGCTTCTGACCAGGGTCGGTTTTGCGACTGGACCTTCAGAGGGCCCGATGTACACACCCAACCAACTCCGCCCACTTTCTTTTCCTACAAAATGGCCGTTGAGGGGAGGGGGGGGGGGGAATAGGGGTAGATCAATGTAATGGAACGGGAAATCCACCAATTTTGTCTAATTTGCCCTACTTTGGTTGATTTGCCAAAATCGTTAAACAACCCCTCAAACACAACCCCTTTCATACGACCTCCGTTCACACTTTTCTCAGGATTAGTTAACCTTACTCAGCCGCAGAATGCGATCTTCACCCCAAAATCACAAATGCGACCCCCTTGTTCGATCAATGCGAACCAGGGTGAAAATCGGCAGAGAAGTTGGCAACGGCGCGTCCAGAATTCTCGCTCACTCGCACCCGCGCGTCGTCTGTGCTCTCCTCGCATGCATTCACTCTCGCCCCTATTCTTGTACAGTGGAGAGCCATGGTCGAGAAATTCCTCGACCGCTATTCACTCTGGTGCGAACTGAAGGTTGATACTGCCTCTGAGACCCTACGCAACTAGTCTCAGCTTATTCCTTAGGTACGATAGCTTATTGGTACTACACGGTCACATAGGTAAGATTTGACATCGGTTGGCCTTCGTAAATCATCCACTAGTCAAAGGCCTTCGAAGTTTACGACTACTTGATGGGGACCGAGAATAGACAGCAATTAATTGACCCATCGACAACTAGTTTTTTTGAATTTCCTATCATGAATAATTCTTTTCGACGTTTAGATCAGACGTTATGTATTGTCAGCCCATTCGGCCATGTCTCCAAAGAACACAAGGGTATTCAATATGTTGGTGAAGGTTTGGTGATATCTGTTGTTCTCTATCTAACATAACTTATTTCTTAAAAATGTTGAGGTGAAGCGAAAGAGATTGGAAGGGATAGTGGCAAGTGGCACATGCCATGCACATGGTGTCCAGGTGAAAATCATGTCGAGGACGAGGTCGCAGCAGTGCAAATCGCCCCTAAAATCCGGTCTTTATACACCCCCTCTCTAGAATCGGGTCTTAATACGACTCCCCTAGCATCATATCACTCGATAGCGCAAAGGAATGCAAGTCCCAGGAAGTGACCAGTCGTGAATTTATAGGAGAAATATTTACGTGGGTCATACGGGCGGGGTCGGAGGATCAAATCCTGGATCCGTTCAATAGAGTTCGTCTACATGGCTCACTCAAAGGGGATCCATCAGCGCAGCATACTGAACATCTTGTCACGAGCAGAAGCAAACAAAGGGCTATAATTCAAGGTTATAAGGATTTTCAGGCTTTAGTGATTCAATCGTGTATGCCGATATTTTTCTCGTTCCCCACGAAATTTCTATATTTCTTCATACAGTTCGGTGTCTTCGAATCGTTAACTGCTGAATATCTGGTGTTTGCCATGTCTCCAATGATTACCGTGGTCGATCCATGCGTGACGATGTATTACGTGCTGCCTTACAGACATTTTATTTTGAGAAAGCTTCGGCTTAGCAAAACAAAGGAATCTGCTTCGACAATTGATGTGCCGACTGCGGCGAGCCCTCCACCTCGGAGTGTTCATTTCACTACTGAAACATTGTAATAACTACCCGTTGTACCGCATAAATGCTTATAAGTAACTTCCTGCTGTTTGTTACATAGGAGAGTGCTGTCTCTGTGGCGCAATAGTCACAGGCGCTGCTCTGAATTTACACGATCGGTAGGATCGGATCCGGTGAAAGACAAGTTAACTCTTCATTCCGGAAATCGATTACTCGTACATGTTTGTTGGTTACAAATACTACATCCCTTGCAGTTCTTAGAACGTACGTATTTATTCAATTAAAATGAAAAAGCTGATCCAGCTGATCCAGGGAAAAAGTGATCCATTCGGTAGTGCGCCACGCCTTCTTCGTTTATACAAGTCAGCGTTTTTACCGTCACTGTCTCGACCCCCCTCCACCTTCCCCTGCCCCGCAGCTGCCGCCACAGCACCATGTAGAATGACATATAAGGGAGATCTTTCATGGTGTAGAGCGATTTTTTGAAGCCGTTTCTTGTACTACGGCTGTAGGAGCCCCCCCCCCCCCCCATAGGCTGCAAAGCTGAGGCTCGTTTTCGATGAGCGGCACTTGTAGGATAAAAAAGGGTTAAATAAAGTGGAGTGCGTGCTTTTCACCGAATCTTCGTGAAAATCTAACTTTACGGGTTGCTGATGGTTTTGGTAGTGATTATTACCCCTACTGTTGGCGTTGGCACTATTTGGAGCAAATCTGGAAGTTCCAACTTTAAATGTTACATTTTGCTATCACGGGGAGTTAAACCTTGGAGCATTTCTGCAGTAATCCTTACAATTCACGCACCACTCAGTTGAAGTGGATTTCGGTTTAGAGTTTCCATATTTTTTCTATATTTTAGAAAAACAAAACCCAGTTTCCTGAGTAAAATGAATGAATATTGGCTCTATTTGTAATATGTGTTGATATGTTGGACCTATACCCTAGTTCTGGGATGACAGTGGAGCATGGCACACTGATGACGCCACCTGAGGTCGAGGTTTTTCACCCTCTCGAATGATCTGAAGCATGTGCAGCCGTGATGAGCTGCTTATCTCGTGTGTCCACTTCCATCACTCAGGGCGCAGAGAGGCGCGAGCACGTTTGTCAGTTTGCCTAGCGCGGCTCAAGCATCGCAGGATTGTTCCGATTCGTTTCTCCCCGTTCACTTTGCCCCTCATTAGCTTTTCATATTGACTGATTTTTTTTACTCTCTCGGCAATCTGAATGCATCATCGTGGGCGATTTTTCTCTTCAGCTGAGCATTTCCTTTTTATTTTTTCTACAACAAAGCAATAATTGCTGTCAATCGATTGACAGATATCTTATGCAGTTCACTTGTGCCACTTTTTAGTCAAAGCCGTGGTAAGGCAGGTTCTGAGCGGTACATTAATTGTAAAAAGTGCTGCAGGAATGTTTCAAGGTACAACTCCCTATGATAGCAAATTTTTGCATTTGAGGATGGAACTTCCAGATTTGCTCCAAATAGTGTCAGCACCAACAGTAGGGATAATAATCAGTACCAAGACCATCAGCAACCCGTAAAGTTAGATTAGAAAAATCGGTGAGAACCACCCACTTATTCAATCCTTTTTTGTCCTTCAAGTGCCGCTCAGCGAAAATGAACCTCAGTTTTGCAGCGACTGGAGGGGCGACTCCTGCAGCCGTAGTGCAAGAAGCGTAGGAATAAAACTGGAATACAGTTGGATGAGTTTGACGTTATAACAGCCTCACAAAAATTGCGCTGTTTCGATAGGTATGATTTTCTTGAAATGTGAAGTAGATTTTCAAAAAAAAATATTCTCAATCTTGTAATAAACATTGTAAACAAATAACGGGACCAATATTCACTATAGGTCGAAATTTTGGACGAAGAGAGAGTCTGGGAAGTCACGCGAATCCACTTGTAGTACTTTGGTTGGCCGCGAGCCCTGCACAGGTCAAATCGAATTACCGAAGAAGTGGGAGTATTAGGTGGGCCCTTGATACTTGAAACACTTCAATTTTATTGCAATGAAAATTTTTAAAAAAAAATCTAAAAAATCTTGGGCGCTCATGTCGTTGTGGGGGGGGGGGACATTCAAGAGAGTGAGCCACTTACAGAACTTGGGACTAAGCCTTAGAGAGGGTATTGGATTCTGGGGGAATGTGTAGCAAAATTGTTCCCTCCCTAGCGTTTCGCCCATCTCCTGGGCTAAGTCATAGTTTCAAGTGTAATCGGCAATGCTCGGCCTGTTTTGAATGTCCCCCTCTCCTTGGCTAACAATCCTAGTTTCACATATAATCGGCAATGTTTGCCTGTTTAGAATGTCCCCTCCCCCAAGGACATGAACACCAATTCTTGAAGGCTCGAAACATGCTTCGCGACTCTGCAACTAACTCGAATGCTTCATAATTATGGACCTTCCTATTAGGCATCGCAACAAATGCTTATTAACCCTTAGACTAAGACTTTTTTAAAATTGAGTTATTAATGTGTTCTGCTCTGCAACTATCCCTCCCAGCAATAGCCAACCATCTGTAGAAGTTTGTCCGATGTACGTTGAGTTTCACCTGGGATTTGATCTAGGGACCATGCGCGTGATAGCGGCCCGTCTTGCCATCACACCATAATTTCCTCAATATTTCTTGAAACCGTGGCAGTGTCTTTGAATACAAAGTGGGACACATGTGTACCTCCAGTAGTCAAAGAATGACTTATGCAGGATCACTCGCTTTAGCTCCTGGCGATTGATTGTGATTATAAGCATTAGTAAGTTTCTATATGTGCAGAATTCAGCCATCAAATGGGCGCTCCTGCCTCAATATTTCTTGAAATTGAGGTAGTGTCTTTGACTACAAAGTGGGACACATGTGTGCCACCAGTAGTCAAAGGGTTAATCTGCGCCATCATTTGTTTTCTATAGGGCATCGGTCAAAATGTCAATACTACTCTTTACCAGACTCAACCGTGCGTTTCTCAACTTGGGACCGTATTCGAGTTTTTGTAAGGGGGGGGGGTAGGGGCGTATTGAAGTTGGTGAACGCCAATAGTGAAAAGGAGGAGGTCGTGTTGGGAATCATTTCTGGAAGTTGATGATTCATAATGGCGGACATGCGGCTTGTGTTTGAGGGTTTTTTTTCGAAAGTTTTGGCTAGATGGCGCCGATTTCGTCCAAAACTTCAAGAAATAGGCGTGAAGCAGACAAAATTACATACTTCGAGTATCTACCTTTCCTCTCCCCAATAATGATCCCCCCCGCCCAACTCAGTTAAAGAAAATTCAATCAGTTCGAAGCGACGAATTAATGGAAATCCATTGGTGAAAAATCTGAACATCAGCGAGGGTATTCTAATCACTTTCGCTCAATAAGGTCAACTCAAACTGATGAGGATGCGAGTTTTAAATAATCTTCCCTGACAAGGCTACAAGGCTTAGGCGAACAAGCTCAAGTGGCACGTCAAAAGATGGGCGAAAAAGTTCTGCACAAAAAAGTGCGAAAATGTTTCCACAAGAATGTGATGTTGTGGGCAAAACTTTCGCCTCAGCCGGGATACGTATCCGGATTTCTTGCATTCCGAACAATTGTGCCACCAGTTACAGTGTGATAAGAAACACAATTGCCAGGGAAGCAAGAGATCCGGGTTTGTATCTCGCCCGGGGCGAAAATTTCGCCCACAGCTCAGTGCAACGCGAGCTGCGGCGTAATACAGCAGTTACTCAATAGAACAAGTCAGAAGTGCAGAAATAGAACAAGTCAGAAGTGCAGAAATGGTTCTGTCTTAAAAATGGAGGGTTTTTTTTTCTCGTATCACTGACAGAACATTTGCGTTAGCCATACAACAAAAAAACGTACTAAAAAAGGAAAACACGCGAATCCTCTTCTTGCGCGGCTTTTTCTGAAGTTTCAGAAAAAGTGCTGTATTTCACTACTGGTTAGCCCATATCTTCATCTGGTGACATCGATGGGCATCACTGAGGCAATATGCTGAAAATTGAATATTGAAACTTTCATAGCGGTGCTGATTGGAAGAATGGGAACATCGGAGCTCGCAGAGTATGCCCATTTATGTGAGCTGAATAGCGAAAATGAAACTTAAGTGCAGAATTTACGATGAAAAGGCAGCTCATTCCAAATTAAGTTAGGGAATGTGAGTGGTACCAGAAAGAGGGAAAAATCATGAGAAACCCGAGGAATGGGACCCTTTCCTTCCGCCTTGATCTCGGCATTGATGCGACCCCAACGTTGTGCCCTCTTCAATAAAACGCTCTCTCTGCTATCTAATCACTCGCTGCGTATATGTAGATCTGCGGCGAGCGATTGATAGTCGGTAGGCGGGGATCGCCGATAGCGCCAAGAGTGCGCCATGCTATCTCGCCTAAGTCAAATCTACAGCTGCCGATTGCGTGTCAGTCCGCGCCCTCAGGAGTTCCGCCTGTCTCCTCACGAGGCAATTCTCCCCTTCTTCGACCTTCGTTCTTATCGTGAAATCCTACTGTAAATATCAATGTGTTATTAGTCGACCTTTCTATATGCTCATGACGCTGCGTGCAATGAAGCTGTGTTCAGTCTGGCACGAGTCTACCCGTTTATTTTCAGAACGGTAAGGTAAAAATAACCTCCGTCGAAGTATTGCTCATCACTTTCGAACGATGAAAAATTGAAAATCTTCAAAGATGACACTTGACGACGACTACCCGCGACAGCGTACAACGGCGACGATCAGAAGACGATCACCAGTTAACAAGAAATTTGGAGGTACGAATGTAGCCGTGAATCATGAGTAATCAGCCTAATTGCAAAACAACATCACTAAATCAAAATTTTTCATTGCACTATCATATGGGATCATCTGTAGTAGAATTCTGCCTTGCTCTAACCATCAAGACATACTAGTGAATTAGCAAATGAATAAATAAGCGAGTAAGTAAGTCTTTAATAGAAATTGCAACGCTCTTCTATATAACCAGTTTTGTCTCCCAGCAACCCTATTATAGAAGGATTATAGTAGGGTCATTTATCTGTCATCAGGAAAGAAGCGTTTTCTTGGGAATGATATCTGAGTGATCGGAAAAAGGAATATCAATCATGATTCTGTCCTCGAGGCTTATCACTTTAGTATGACAACGAGTTACTACTGCTGTCTTTCATCGTGTCTAACACTGTTCCCACTGTTTCATATCGGACGACGTTGTTACTTCTTTATGTTCCTCTTTCTGGCCTGATGATGACTTGAGTTCAGCTGTATCTCAACAAATCCTACATTTTTCTGAAATCATGTAACCAGTGACGTTCATAGTCTTCGTGCTCCACTAGATAATCTTTCCATTGCGACTATCCATCATGTCGGTCCCAAGTGGGAAGTTGGTATATCTGTGCTCCAAAGTTCCGGCATGTTTTGAAACGAAGGCACCATAGCCAACTGGTGCAGATAGTCGCAGATACTCTAGCCTTCAAAAAGCCAGTAAGTGTCGGGTGCAGACCATATATCATAACTGACGACGGCCGCAAAAAAGCGGCGTTGTCAACTGCCACATTTTCGCGGCCGCCGTCAGTTGTGGTATATGATCTGCACCCGACACTTTCTGGCTTTTTAGAGGTGAGGATATTGCTTGCCATTGCTTAGCTTGTTGCTCCATGCACAGTTACCAGCACAAGCAACTTTGGCTCCATACCATTAACCATCTAGATTGCGTAGCATTAACTCAACTTGCAGCCTGCAGGCTTGCTCTTAATACAGTTTTTGATATTTCAGATCTAATGTTTTTCCTTGCGCACACTTGTGTAATGTACGTTAAACAAATAAATAAATAAATAAATAAATAATTAGTATCCGGCACCGGGGAAGGGCATTCTGTGACAGTCTGAGCGACAGTTCTATTCCCAACTTTTTTGAAATGACATATAGATGACTTACAGGGTCTATTCCACCTAGGCGGCATCATGATGCAGTTTCTCCAGAAAGCTACGTTAGCTCCGAGCCAGGGGGATTGTAGGCAGACTAGGGGCGACGGGTGAGGGCAGTCACTTGACATGCGTGCGAAACTGGAATGTTGGAGTTTACAAAAGTTCGCCGAGAAACTGCATCACGATGCCCTCCCCCCTAACTGGGATGGACCCAACTTACATACTAGAACAGACAGTATGAATGAGTCAAAGCGCACTTGCTATTCTATTCAAAAAAAAAATCGGATGCGTGGCGCGTTTTTGGTTGCTAGAGGAAGCTTTGTCCTTCACCCTTCCGTGTCTTGTCCATTACATAAAGATATTTCAGCAGTAGCTGCACAAAACAGAACTTATGAAGATAACCGCATCAGGCCTTCACATCATAGCACAAGAACTCCACTGAGGTTTGAATATTTTTCTCACACTTTCTTTGGGTGTAGTTCATAATTTATTTTGGTGATTTATTGCAAGCTATTTGATTTCTTCTCCTTATCTCATTCACTTCCTGTTCAGCGACGGAATTTGGAAGAACACTCCAAGTCGAGGAGAAATCGTGCCCGGTCCCCCTACGCTGCGAGCTGAAAGACTTGATTCACAAGTTTGCACGGTAATCCTTTTGTCCAGTATGTATCTTTTGAGGCCTTTTCACATGACAGCATTTCTTACTGCATCAGTAGTTGTAGGATAGTCATAATCCGCTTATGGTCGCAAAATTAAGTCGCAAGCTAGTGAGTCCTAATCGTTGATCCAGTCCAAATGCAAAAAGTTGGAGCCTATGACGATGATGGTTGTGAAAAAAATCGATATCACCCATGTTTTTTTGATTCTTTTGGTTATTTGATGCTTTGTCAAACTTGCATCATAGATTTACCTAGTACATGGAGGAAAAAACCGGACTTCAGCAAGGTGGAAATAGGTTGAGGGTTCTTCGACAGCTCGTCAAGAATTTTCGCTCGTTCAGTCACGCTCTCCCGCGCTGATATTCACTCACGCCACCAGCGAGCCGTCAGGGCTCTCCGAACGTACATTCACTCTCGACACTACTCTCGCACAGCAGAGAGCCATGGTCGAAGAATTACTCAACCCTTATTCTCCCTTGTCTCCAGCTTGATTATCCTTCATATTTGCAATATCATTATTTGAGAATGCTCTCGAAAGATTCCCAGCTGTAAGAGTTTGTGATTTTCTGAAGAATTTTTGATCTTCACGCAGTTTCAGGTCCAAGTATCGCCGGAATCTTGGCGAAGGAATGCAGAAGCCGTACGAGCGGCAAGCAGGGCACCGTCCGGTGCACATTCTGAACGTATGTTTGTTTTGTCAGTGTAACACCACTTCTTCTCGCCATTCACAGTTTGCCGATTCATTGCTTGCATGAAATCAGCAAATGTAGCGGCATCTCCATAAAGCGCTGTGAAACCTAGCCATTACAATATTTAGAAGGAAAGAAACAACTCAGATAGGGGAGCTCAAGTTCCTTATTTTGATATGAGGCCTCGGTCTCCTTTTCAGAAAAGCTAGAAGTATTCAATTCATAGAGACGATATACAGGAGGGGCCAAAAAAAGGTCACTTTGCTCATGCCGCACATCATCAAACTTTTTGTTGCAAAGACTGCCGCTATAATTCGGAGTTTTGCGTTGATATATTCCTTAGATGTCCCCCCATAAGCAGAAGCAGACTCAGCTTCACTGCCTTCACCGTCTCCAGAATATAACGTCATCCTTCATCACCGTCGAGCTAAAGGGGGCCCACAATAATCGTTCCATTCTGAAGCTGCTACGCATTTTCTTCAATCGAATAAGTGGTGAATAGTTTAGTAGAGACACTAGCTGCGATTATACCAAATAGCTTTTGACTAGCGTCTCGGGGCCGTCATAATGGTCTATGGTTCCTCGACGACCTCGATGAGATCGCCGTGCATCATGTTTCCGTGGGCAAATCTTCTGATGTCGTCGGTGTTGAGGG
>KZ345099.1:191299-230361 GCA_002352805.1 Teladorsagia circumcincta
GGAACCCTAAGTAATTTTTCTGATGAAATAGAAAGTGCTTTTTAGTATGCAGTTGGGCTTAATTGGCTGGTTTCAGAAAGGGGCAATTTATTTTGCTTCGAACATGCTTATAAGTGACTCTTTTTTTTTTTGGCCCCCCTCCCCCTGTAGTCATACTTACAAGAACAAGAGCTATAAATTGCAGGGATTGCATTGTGCTTTCCAATACAAAAGGTAAGAACGAGAGTGCTGAAGACGCGTAATCGACTTACCTGAAGTATAGATCCTTTAGTAAAAATAAAGTAAGTAAAAATTCATGTGGGATATGGACAGAATGTATGGAATGTAGCACGCTCAGCGGTCTCTATCGAAAGTACCCCTCAAATGAACCGTTGAAGTATCATCTCATCGTTAGAGAATTCACTGAGATTTCTCTGGTACTACTGCTTAGATGATAAGGTGTTGTAGTCCCCCTCCTTGACCCCCCCCCCACCTTGAACCCCGTTTTCACCACAGCTTTGGACACAAGAGATGAACTAGTGAATTATTGAATTATGAGCTTCTAGTCCCGCCACGTCCAGTCCAAGTTGAAAACTGCTTCGTAGGCTTACATAGTAGGTTTCAGCTTCATATTTGTAGCATTCCTGGCTAAAAGCCTCCCCTGGTTCCTAAATGGAACTTCACAGCATGGCGGATCTCAGAAGGGATCGATGCTATACAGGGGTGGCCAAAAAAAGAGACACTTTGCCCATGCCACACATCACCAAACTTTTCTTCCCCCAGGGTGCCGCTGCTGATGGGACTTCTACGGCTTAGTATTCCTTAGATGTCCCTTCATAAGCGAAAGCAGGTTCTCCTCCACTGCCCTCACCGTCTTTGAAATACGACGTCATCTAACGTCGCCGTCGAGCTCGAGGAGGACTTCAGTAATCGCTCCATTCCGAAGCAGCGACAAAATTTCTTCGATCGGTTAGCTGGTGAATATTTTCCTAGAAACTGTACCTCCAACAATGCAAGACTCCTTTGCGGCCGGGGCTCCTGATTGCCTCATAATGGACCATGATCCGTCGAGGACCACGTCGAGCTCGAACCATGCACAACGTTCTCAAGGTGGATTCTTCTGATGTAGTCGGTTCAGTAGGCTATAATGACGTTCGCTGACAGTACGGGGTATGCTCTTCAATCTTCAATTGGGAGCATTCGGTTTGAATTCAGCAAAGTGTCATTAGTGCCGTCCCGAGCAAGAGGTAGAGTGTCTCTTTTTTTTGGCCACCCCTGTATACTGCAAGGCCATTTTTTGAGTATTAGTTACTGATAAATACCGAGCTGGAGGGGCAGAAGGCGATTCTCGAGCAGGCACTTGGGTATCTTGGAAAACAATTAATCCACGGTTCCGGATTGATTCCACGGATGGAGAGAACTGAACTCGTTAAAAAGGCCCGAACCCGCTAATAAAAACGTGCAAAATAAGACATACAAATAAAACAAGTAATAATAGAAATTGATGTGATAATGTAAATATTATTTACATTACATTAATTTTTTTCTGAAGGAAGCCGAATGCATGGCTCAAACCTGAGGATCTGGTCGGTATCTGTTATAGGACCAGCTGCTCTTTGTCACAAAATTCACGCGATTTTGCACCATAGAAGTTATTCAGTAAAGGTCCATAAACCCTAGAACGGCATGGTAAAAAATGCCAACAAACAAGTTCACAAAAAAGCTGGGTGATGAAAAAAAAATCATATGCGCCAGGCGGAACCCGAACCCACCCCTCTCCTTTACTGGAAAGGTGCATTATTATTTACGCTACCGAGGCACGTTTCACCCTAACTCAGCTTAAAAATCAAGAAAGAAGTCAACAAAACACGTTTGAATAGACTGCGATCGATTCTGAGGAAAATATCGGGATCTCAAGGTGCTCAGTATGAGGAGCAAGTAGTAAAACAACTGTAACTCGGGCTTTTCTACCGCTGCTAGTTGAACTATTTGAAGCCACATTCCGTTCTGTTGTATTAGTACTGTTGATGCGTTTCGCCGGGGGTTTTTCAACCTCCTCCAGCTCTTGAACGAAGTCGAACGGCTTCAGTGTTGATTTTCGCACTGAGCTCTACGAGTGCCGATTGTTTGCCGTCGAATGCTTGACATCTACCTATTTTTATTGATTGATTCTCGGCCTTCTTTTCCATGTTTTTTTTTGGAGTATTAGAAAATTCAGATATCTTCCGAAGAAAAATAGGAGTTTTGGTTTGCGACTCGCAAAATCTTCAATTTTATTAAGGGGAGGGAATCCACTGCATGCATGATTGTTTCGCTTTCACACTCAACCCCGAGCTTCCAGTTCCTTCAAAAGTTTGCTCTACTCCAGGGGATATGAACTGACAACACATGCCCCCTCTCCCTCTTAATGGATTAGACTCAAAAATAATTCTTACCCCAAGGAAGTCGAGTGTTCAAATACAAATATCGACTAGTATCAATCTGTATATCAAGTGTGCATGGCGTAGTGACACCGGCGCCATGTACTATGCGAGTCATCCAAGAGAAGAAGCGAATTAAAATAAACAAAACAACAAAATCGAGAAAATAGCGAAACCAGTGAGCAGAAAAAGTAGAAACATTAACAGATTTGCTGGTACTCGCCACTAGAGGGAGCGAATGCATGGCATTAACCTGACGGGATTAACATTAATAGTTCGGGATTAAATCCAACATAGGCTTAAGAATTCTTTCGCCCCTTCGTATCATTTTGGGAGGGGGGGGGGTCTGACTTGCCTGAAAAAAAAAGATCACGGCCTCATAGTAGCGATCTGAGATAATCGCCAAAGCCGTCCTTCGTGCAAAACTTACTCTTCCTTGAGAGAAGCAATGAGTGAGCGAAGAACGTTTCTTCTACTACTACTACTTTCTTCTACTACTACTACTTTGAAGTCGGCTTGATCCGCAATTCACTGTGAATACCTAGTGGCTTCAAATGCCACTACTTTTCTAAACTCAAGTAATTTTTCGCTTCAAAAAGCGTCCACTCACAGATTGTTTCATCCTTTATTGTTTCATACTTTATGCTTTTCGTATTCTAACCAGTGACCATTGAACTCTTTTAGCCACTCCTATTATTTTTGTGTTTTTTCGCTTTTTTCCCAGGCTGTCTATAGTATTGGGTAATCAGGAATGAGCCGAATCGCAACAATATTCCTTTCATGTTGATTCCTATCCCTCATATCAAGCGTCTGGGATCACTCAGATGCAAATGTGTACCCACATCGCTAGGGGAGGCGAGGGGAGGGGGGGCAGAGGAGGGGTTGACCTTCCAGTTGTATTCCTTATTGTAGAAATGCAGAATTATTTTTGAAAATAACTGATCAACCCGTTAAGGGGTTTTCTTTGAACGTGCTTGCCCATATCCCATCCAATCCCTCCCTTCGAATATGGGAGAAGGAAGAGGGAATAAGTGAAGAAGTTCCCTGCAACAAAGGGCCCATTGACCAGATTTGTCGAAAGTAACAACTCAGAAACTGATTCCATAAAAAATAAACGGGTGGGGAAGGATTACAAGTTGCTAATTGCAGGAACTTTTATGTCAAACTCACAAGTACAGGAATGTGAGCCAGTTATCGTGCCGTGCTCATTGAGCAAAACTTTTCATCGTGAAGTTGTTGGCAAGTGTAATATCGTAAATTCTTTATTCAAGCTGGAACTCTTCAAATCCCCTTCGCCAGCCGCAGAGTCGAATTTCCTTATTTGATGAGACCGGCAGGCTATGACAGGCTGAAGGTGTCACCTGTCGCTCGAATTTAACGTTCCCGTGTGTTGACTTGAAGAAGCGTCGTGATTCGGGTTGAACCCTTCCATTCGCTCATAAACATCGGTAGATTTCCACATCCATATTTCCTAACCACTTTTGACTTCGCTTGATTTTGATGCAAAATTCCGAAAAAAAGGCCCGCTTAGAAAAAAAAAATCAGAAATGTTCCGTGGAATATTGTATACTTAAATATTGTACACTTTTCACACTCAAATACTTTTTGCTTCAGTTTCGAACTGATTTCATGAGTTTGAATTGTCTTATCGTTTGCGACCAAAAAAATTTTGATAGGCACTATCGCACGATAGTGGGCATGCTCTACTAGTTCTAAAGCTAAGTAGGGGCAAAAACGTCGGGGAAAGAGAAAATCGCACCCTGAATTCGCTCGGAGCTTAATCTTATTTTGAAGAAAGAAGAGCGGTGCGGTTCCAAATGCACTGCCACAACAGTGCCCCCGCACCTTGCAATAGCGCCCCCTCACTTCCAGGTTGCCACGAATGTTTCTTCTACCGATAAGAATTCTTTTCAATTTGATCCCATGCTTGAACGTTCGGTAATCTGGAAGCGAATGCCATCTTACTCCATTTTGACAGGCCTTTTTTATCCATCTTTTTATCAACTTATGGTTTACTTCGTATACTCCTATCATCATACAGGGGGGGGGGGGAGCAAAAAAAAAATACATTTTGCCCATGTCGCACTTCGGAACTTCTTCTTCACAGAGATTGCCATCGTTGGCGGAAGTGCTTCAGTAAAATATTCTCTAAATATCCCTCTATAAGTAGGCGCATGCCCTCATTCACTGCCCTCACGGTCTCCAGAATACGACGTCATCTGTCGACGTCATCGAGCCTAGGGTGACCTACCGTAACTGCTCCAGCCTGAAGCTCTTACACAATTTCTTGCATCGGTTCAATGTGGGTTAGGTTCCTAGGGACATTGCCTCTCAATGTGCAAACCCCTCGGGACCCGCCTTTCGGAAACCTTGGTAATGGTACGCGATCCTGCGAGGACCCCATTAAGATCGACCAGTGCACCATGTTTCGGGGGCAATTTTTTCTTATGCCGTCCACGCAGATGACAGCAATGAAGAATTCCTTATGTGAAGTGTGCTCTTCATTTCTAAGTTGGGTGCACTCGCTTTGAATCGAGCAAAGTGCGATTAAATTTACGGAAACAAAATGTCTCTTTTTATTGGCCCCCCCTGTATGTACATCACTCCCGATTCGCTTAGTTATCGTGCGGGAGGGTGGAGGTGGTAAAGTGGAACGTTTAGTACACGTTATGACATTTGTTCCAGGATGAGCCTGGGATTACCTGAATGGGATAGGATCGCGCCCAAGCTTTCCACCTCTCCGGGTTGAGATGACTAGCTCCAGACCCATCAGTAGGGATAAAGCACTTAATTGCGCATCAACCAGGCTTGCGAATAGTTCCGAGGGCAGATCAGATTCAACTGTTCTGAATTCTGAATGAGGGTAGAGCAAGTAGCACATCCCAGTAGGAGAATAAATGAAGCTGAATGCTCTGCTCGTGATTCCGTCGAGTTCCATAGACTGTCACCCTTACATGGGATCGCTACTAGGAACAGAGCAGAGCAATTGACTTCATTTATCGTCGGAGAATTAGCTTTTCATGGGATCGTTCAGTTCACCAGAGACGGAGAATTGGAGACGGATTATCACGAGAGATTTCTTTAGAGCATCTCGATCGGATTCAAAGATCTATTGGACTGAAATGAGATTCAAGTCTCAAATGAAGGTGCAAAGTTTTTGCTGCTTTCCCTTTGCAGTTGAAACAGCCGATTAAGCAGGCAGGGAGAGAAAGAGAGGTATCACTGATCTCGAGAGATATGCCTATTCTTACTCCGAAATGTCATGGTGCAATCCGGGTAGCGCTAAAAAAAAGTTCCATGTCCTCGTTGAATGAATATTTTGCCCAGTTTGTGAATACGAAATTCACGCTTAGCTTGTGTGGGCTGCCGATCTCAGGAGGTAGTCGTCCACCTGGAGCAGAAGGGCAGGGCTTAGGTTGGTCATGCGGGATACACGGTCGTTAACCCTACCCATATCTGCAGGGGGAATCAAACCTTAGTGCGGAGAAGGTTGGCCTGTACGTTTCAGATATATTCAGCCTACCTATTATGAAAGCAATCTAATTTACTTTTCTCTCTTCTGCATTGTTTTGACTTTCTCCAAAACTGATGTAGTTCAATCCCTCTGGCCATAACTCTCTCAAATTTACTTATCCATTGGTCACCGGTTTACTGATATTGAATGCAATGCTGAATCATCGCACCCTTTCTTTCAGAAGCCTTCCTGGACTTTTGCAACAGTCAAGCAATGGTCGGTCGTAGAACCGGCGCATCTAATGTGAGAGGTTTCTGGCAGGCCAGTGTAGCAGACGAGGAAAGAGCTAGGGTGAGTTGTAGGTTCATGGCCCATCCTCAACGGGAATTACACTGAATTAACCATTTGAAGAGGGAGACGATCCGACACGCCTCATCAAAGCCATACAGTTTCCCACGGTGGCGGTCCTCAGACGCGTTGTCGGCTTCGCTCGTGGCGTCCAACAGCGTGGACGTGCCGAAGGATAGCCGCATTCCCGAGCAGAGGCTTCAAAAGATGAAAGAAACAGACAGAATGGCAGAAATTCATAAAGTAAGTTCAATACATTAGAAATAAAGCAGAAAAAGAGCATTCCGCGATTGATTGACAACTGATTGATCCCATTTCATAGATGCTACTCTTTTCATGTTCCAGTAATTTCTTTATCTAGTGGAATTTTTCCAGGCTTATATTCATGAACAAGTGGGACCGCCTCAAAGTCTGCGTAAGGGGAAAAGCCTTGACTCACTGGTTCTTCAAGTCGATCACCAGCCATGGTTTGTTACGTCCTTTTTTTTCACAAAATTCAAAATTACACACATTTTATCTTCCTTCTTTTCTTTAGGCGAGTCTCGGGAATCTCTAGGCATTCTTCATTCTGACACAACCCTTTCATGTAAATAACTACTGTTTTGTAGTATAAAAAGGTGGCGAGCCAACGTCGGTGATTCTTCAAGGTGAGAGGAGAGCGGCCGTATTTTGCTGTGAAGTTGGAGGGTGGGGAGGGGTGTCACGTTAACCATATGAAATTAACAACAACATTAATAAAACCAAGATTAATTTCTTTAAATTTACAATTTAACATTTTACAAGACACGGGATATTCGGAAAAAGTAGAAGTAGTTTTTAGTCAGAGTTTGTGGTTTCTTTGGGTAAGGTCCGGGTGAGATTCAGATTTTTTGACTGGAATTTCGAACTTTTCTCAACCTTTCTTTAGATGATTTTATTTTTCCGAGCTGGATATGGGTGAAAGGCAAGTTGAAGGCACCACTAGGATCATCATCATCATTTATTATCGGTAACAGCACAACACAATGCAAAGCAATACATTATACAGCAATTTCCGATAATGTCTGTGAGTAAAAGAAAACTACCAATTGCAAAAGCTTAGAGTCATGAGGGGTGATGGGACTAATGGGGAGGGCAAGACACTCGGTGGTGAAGAGCAGTGGCCCGCCAACACTGCAAGTCGCACCAGACATCAAGCGGCTAAAGGATCAACCGTTCGTTCGCACTGTTCGAACAAGGAGGTTGTGTTAGTGGTTCCAGAAAGGGGGAGGGTCGTATTTGGATTTGAAAAAGGTCATCATCATGGTCGATGTAGTTTATTGAAGGGGGTTACGTTTGGACGGGTTTTGACTAATATGGCGAAAACTTTACAAAGGTGGTGAGAATTGGGCACAATTGGTGGAATTTTCCGCCATCATATCGCCATTTCCCCTCCCCCCCCCCACCCCTCCCGCTTAACGGCTGGGTCGGAGGAAGAAAGTGGGAGGGGTTAGGCTGGAAACGGCTATGATGTTGAGGGTACCTGTAGGAGAAGGGGATACGAGTGGTGGTGAGACTCCCTTGAGATGGGGGGAGGGGTGGACGCGGCTGCAAAACTTTTGGATAAGTGCGAATGTGACGGTTGCCCGGGGCAAGGTAATGACCACAATAAGGCTACTACAGAATGCTGAGGGACGCTCTGCTCATGTGGCTCACATGCGTGGATGTTCACATACATATAGAGCACTTAGCTCAAAAAAGTCGGACTCACTGTAATCTTTGAGGTACGATCGCAACAAAATCCGAGACTCAGTGTGTAGGGAATCGATCGGCAACATAGCCGAAGCAAGGGAACGCTTCGAATCGCAGGAGTTCTCCCGGAACAAAGGTACGTTTTTCTTTGGTGCCCTTCGTACCTTTCCGTCCTCTTTCGAATTTAACCAGTACAGTTATAAAGACCGAGTTATGAGATTCCTAGAAAGCCCCGTTGAGTACACGCTCCGCCCATTGTGGGCGGGCTTCCGCACAGACGAACTGTGTTTTATGCTTTTTGTGCACCTTCAGCCAGTCCGCAGTAGTTTTGCCAAAAGCTGGTGCTTTTTTTTTGAGGATATGCAATAGTACATTACTTTTAAGGGCCTCGTTATCAGCGCACGGCGTCTCGACCTGCGCCATCGTCGGAAAGTGAATCCATTGGAAGGCAGACACCCAGTCAGCATTCGTTACGCTCTGAAGAGTCCCAGGTTGTATCTAGTGCTTCACATTTATTTGCATTTCTTTGTAAGGAAAATATATTCAGGTTCAGTCAAGTACATACTATGGCGCACAGGAAATTGGAAGTCGATCTTATTCAAACGGTTTGTCGTTGGAGACATCAGAATCGAAAAGACCAGTCAATGCCTCGGGTTGGGATTAGGTGCCAAGAGCCAGTCCCTCCTTGTGTGAGAAGGAGGGGTCCCGAGCACAGGAGTCGCGACACTCTGCGACTTAGAAGTGCGCGATAAGCCCGCTAAGGCTTTGCCTGTACGCTGTAGGCGCTGGCAGGCCATCAATCGCGGCATACATGGCGTCTGCACCCTCCCGTCTACCACGTATTCTCGCATTTTCCCTCTTCTCGCAGCGCTGGGTCTCTCGTGTGGGTGTGCCGATTTCGTGAGTGGGACAGGAGAGCCCGCAAGTTTCACAGATGTGCCATTGTGGCGGCTCGAGTTTGCCAAAATGGCGCTAGGGCCTTGCAAATTGAGCTAATGACGGCAGTGTGAGCTAATGGACGAGATACTTCGCGCGCTTCCTATGACATGCAACGTGGACTGACAACTCGTCCGGACACGCCCCTTCCTTATTCAGAAGGGGAGAGAGGGAGTCCTTGTTGGAAAGCTTCATCGGCGGTTTGATTAGATTTTTTGAGTCAACCCAACACCCACAATTTCATTATCAACCGCTGTTAACTCACCACTTTGATCTGTTGTTACCGCTTTAACATACCGCGAGGCGTGGAAGGGCCTGGGTAATCGCGTGTGACTTGATCACAAGGATAATGATCACTTGGTGGAATGTGAAGAGATCTCATGGATTCAACGAAGACATATTCAGGATTTGAAAACGCCGAGAAATCGATTGGACATAGTCTGGACCAAATGTATTCTAACGAAGAACAACTTCTTATGCTTTACATGAAACAGAACCAAGAGATCCTTACAAGTGAGTGTTTTCAGACAGGAATGCTCTTTTTATACTTCAGCCCTTCCACGTTCGAGCTTTAACCTACTGTGGACCAAGGGTTGCGTCATTGTGCACATCATACCACTACCCAGCAGAATCGTCTTGTTTGATGAATTTGAAAGTCCTTATGTTCTCAAATTGTTTTTATGCGTTCGCATACCCGGAAAGTGAAATTGTATGATCGATTATTGATTAAACTTGCGAACATTATTGTTTATTGGCGAGGGGGATGGAAAAATACAGGCGATACGAAGGGCATCGGGCTGGATAGGAGTGAGCTTCTGATTTTATTTTTGCTTACTCGGTAAACAATCTCCGCACTTGAGGCTATAAAGGCTATAAAATCGCGAGATGTAAATCAAATAAATTCACCACCCAGAGGCACGGATCACAATTAGTCCTCGAAGCAACTCTCCCTGGCAATAGGACCTCGATCACAATGGTAGTGCGACTGTGGCGACCTGAAAGTGTCCTACAGAGGGACTGAAGTCTTCTTTTGACCTCTGCGATTCTTATCAATCGCAACAAATGTGACGCTTGCACTACGTACATCGTACTCTCCGCGTTTTCCCTCTCCTCACAGCGCTGTGTCTCTCCGTCGTATCACGATTATTCACTGTCTTTTTTTTCACTAACTGTCCTCTTTTCAAATTTTGTATAATTCTCAAACTAAACAGCACACCAATTCTATAGCGACCCATGCCTTTAGGTGTAATGCCTAATTTCGATACGATTTCAGATTTGGGTATCGCGTGCAGTCCGGCAACACGGCAAGCAATGGAGAACCTTCCCCGAATACCTGTGGAGCTTCGTCTTTTAGATGACAGCCACTCAGTGGGTTGAAAAATAAGAGCTGGCTTCCAGTGTTATCGAAAGCTATACATTTTTAGGCTTTCTTCACATCACCTCGTCAAGGTAGATATCTGAAGAAAACTAGTACCGCCCCTCCGAATCATATTTATTCAAAAATACGCAAACACGAACCGAAGGATCACGATCAGAATCATATGGATGTAAGGTTCAGTCAACTTACGATGTTCATCACGGTTACCCGACAGGAGGCCCGTCGCGCAGCGAGATGGCAGAGACTCAGACGGGTCAGCGGGCGAGTCGCAGTGCGCGCTGTATCGATCTAGCGTCAGGTTAGATTGAGTGTAATACACTACGTCTCATGGTTTGCGGACTACTTGAATACCTTCTATGGCTCTGCCACGATAGCGGAGAACGCAGACGATTAGAGCAGGGCGCCTGGCTCGGCTCCAAACCTCAAAGAGGAAGGTAAGCGGGTTAAGCCTTGGGGGGGAGGGACTCCGAGATGGGTGAACCACCCGAATTGTGACAAAAGTTTGAATGTGTGAGATCAAAGTGTTCATTAGCTGCTGATGAAGTGAAAGAGCGCAGACGAGAGCGCAGAAACGGGGCAGCAGAACCGACTTCAAGTTCTAGACCGTCGCCCACGTCTCATATCGCATAATACGCGCCGCGACTCGTCCGCTGACCCACCTGCGTCTCTGCCATCTCGCCGCGAGAGGGGCCTCCTGTCGAGTACCTGTTCATCACTGTGTGAATAACATTCAATTACAGGCTGCACCTGAGAAGCGGATCGGGTCGTTGATAAACTCAGAAATAAAACAGCTACGAAAACGCGAAGACGAGCTGTATGAATCGAGGAAGGAACTTGGGCTGCCAACGTTGGAGGTGATTGATAACAGTTGCAAATATTGCTTTTCGTTGCTTAGCGAAGTCTTACTTGTTTAGGAAATGATGGAGCAATGGAAGCGAGGTGTTCAAACGGCCACACTGAGAACTGATGGCCGTTATGATCGCGTGAATGTTAGTTCATAGAAATGACTTTCCCAGGTCGCCATGGCCATTTAAGGAGAGATGTATTCGCCTTGATGTATCTTTGAACACTGATCTCAAATCTACCTCCCAAATCTGCTAAACGATTCTCTGAACGGAGTTATGAAGCAAGAAAGCGCCACGGCAGTGGCCGAGATCCACAGTCAAAATGTCGTAGGATCGATCCCCTATCGTACCGACTGTTTTGCATACTTCAGGAATTCAGTTAAATAGGCTATTGAAAGCCATTCAGCTATATCCCTGAAGGAAGGAAAGCGGTAAACACGAAAAGGGACCGATCCTACGACTTTTCAACTGTGAGTCACGACCACTGCCGTTGCGCTGTCTTGCTTCATAACTCCCGTCAGAGAATCGTTTAGCAGATTTGGAAGGTAGATTTGAGATCATCGTTCAAAGATACATCTAGGAGTATACATCTCTTCTCAAATGGCCATGGCGACCTCGGAGCCTTTCCACAATAAATATTTAAAAAATACAAGTACATCGTAGTGGATGGACTGATGGGCCGACAAGGACCCATAAATTTGATCGTGCACTATCAAACCTTTTACACGGCAGCTTGGAATGGTCAGTAATAAACGCAGTATAATTTAAAGCTACTCCACCTCCGCCCCTCACCTCCCCACCATCTCCCCTAGCAGGAGTGAAGTTGAGGAATCTGTTTAGTGTGTGGGATAGAGTAGCTCACGAGTATCACAGATGTGCCGTTGTCGCAGCGCGAAAGTTCGCCGTGCGCTAGGGTCTTACAAAGTCAGCCTTTCACGACTAATTTCAGCATTTGGACGAAATATCTCGAGATACGCAGCGTGTATTACGGCATTGGCGCTGGTTCAAATAAACGCGAGTTGGTGGAGCCGTAAAAAACGCAAGGCCATACAACTCGTCCGGCCCACCCCTTCCTTTTTTAAGAGGGAATACTCATTAATGACTCCATCGACGGTTTTCTGCTTCTATTTTTTGTTCCCAGTCAATTAGTCATCCACAGCTTCATTGACGAGTGCTGACCATGAGAACCCATAGCTTTGACCTGAGGGTGTTGTTTTGAGCTACATTGTAGTGAGAGTCCCAAAACTGCAATATTGATACGGATTCAAGAGCTGAATTTTTAGGTTGAGGTGAAGGCACTACTCTTCTGCGATGAATCCCATAACTCATGCGCTAGAACGCAATACATATTGCGCAGTGATCACTCGTCGTTCCATCACAGGAAAATAATTCACTTCTTGAACAGTTATGTCCGTTAGCGGTCAGAGGTATTGAGGAGAGACAGGAGAGACAATATAGACTTTGATTATGTAGCATGTAGCGGAAATGTGTCCGAAACAATTCCTTTCGAAGAATTCTGAGAGAGGCTTAGTAGATGCGCTGCGCTTGGTGGGACTGGAACTGTGGAGGAGCCATAGGGTGACATTTTTAGCAATCATGGTCACCAAACAGTCGTAAAGAGAAGGCAAGATTTTCAGAAGCAAAACTGCTCTGGGCACTTTATACTTATGGCTAGAAGTAGACCACAGAGTACATAATACAGAAATGGGCAAGAAGCTTTGAGCGTGTCTGCTTGGTATCCCTTATTTTGCTAACGCAACAATTATGATAGTAGGAAAAAGCCCGGAATTTGTTATATTTGAATAGCAGAGCGCCGTAGTTCACAATCGGGGCACCGTTCCTCACGACACCTTGGCGAAATAGTCAAAGGCGTGGTTCTACATAGGAAATGGGATTGAAAGATATGTTGTTCTAGTAGATCTGTGGTAACGGTGTTCATAGTGATCGTCCTTGCTCCCAAGAATGCTAGGTTATAGGCAATACCCTCGTCCCAGTAGAGTTTCGCCCACAACATTGCATTCTTGTGAAAAATACCGAGACTGGCTCTGTCAAAACAATCTATCCCGTGAGCGAGGTCACTGTTTCCACACATGCAGAGAAGCAGTACCACTTTTGCGTCTCAAATAAGTATCGCTACGGTGCTAGGAATTTAGATCTCGTGACCATAAATGTGTAGCTCAGACATCCACGCAGGCCTTCGTTCGAAAGGGTTGCTCTCTGCTTCTCACTCGACCCCCATGAGCTCTCGTCCTCTCTCTCCGGCGTCTGATGTCTTTTTGATGACAGAGGCTTTTTTGCCGTGCCGAATAGTGGGTGGAAAACCCCTATTCCATCTCTCACCTTCAGAAGGATTTTTCATCAAATTTATTGAATTGTTTCAGCCTCGTACAACATCTGCTATGCGGCCATTACAGCAGAGTTCACCAAATGGATCCGTGGAATGTTAATACGTTGAGTACTCCACAAAACCTCACTTCTTCTATGAGATTTTGGTGGAAACTTCTGGGGAAAACTTGCATTATTCAAAATTTCGCGTGAATTTTCTTCTACAGACAATATCGCTAGATTGACTTGATAATCTTATTCAATTTCTGTAATTGAAGGTTGTTGTTATTGAGCCAATAAACGTCTCCAATGTTCCGTGGAATTCCTATAATTTCCTCTTCATTCAAAGCAGTGGATAGGCGGAGCGGTTTCATGACGTCATTGGCTGTCATTAGTGGAAGGCGCTGGAGGTGTGGCCGCACCCACATCCCTACTTTATTTAATAGCGCTAAATTGCGTCATCAAACTGCGCGTCTCTGGCATTGTAGCCGCTGCCTTCAAACAGCACACTGACGGATACTACAACATGTGGGTGTGGGGCTCAGATATAAGACAGTTTGTGTTGGGGAAGCGGTTAAGACATCATCGCGATGCGGCAACTTTTCGGATAGCACGGGATTTTTGAATTTGACGGCTAAAGCAGTGAATTCTCACAGTACACGATATGTGGGTATCGCATTCGAACATATTTGCTCCAGCTCTTTCATAGAAAATAGCATGCATATGTTTGATTTCGAAGCCCATCATCGCGGAAAGAAAAAGTTGCTACATTGAAATCACCATTGAGATCAATGTCAGAAATACGGGCGCTTGGCGTCCCTTTGAAATTCAGTTTCGCGCACACGGAAACTCGTCCACTGCCGTGCGGCGTCGCGGCCATGACTGATAGCACGAGGATCCGGACGATTCTGTTGACGTACACCTGTTGTGTTAGCCCTAATCATCCCAGGACCAAAAGGGGCTCTCGAGATGGCCTGGATGAAGCCCCTCTGCTAGACCATAAGCCGCTTTCTCCCATAGTGAGAGAGCTTGTAGCATTTCAGTTTATAGCTTGATCTGCTTTCAAGTAACATCCGATTGTACGCTATTGAACAGGTGTCAGTTTCACGCTCGTACATATGAAGGTATCGATATCTATGTATTACATGAACAGTGGCGATCCGAGCTATAAACAAACGAGTAATTCGATACGCCTAACAGCCAGCCCAACAATCAGCCATCCTGCAGCCCCATGCGCTTACTCATCAGCATTCGTTCGTTCGTTATTCACTTCTGACACACAGGGAAGTTAGAGCGTTACGTCCCGTGCAGGGGCACAACTGCCCATGGAGGACATGCACGGATATGGGTGGAGCTTGCCGCGAAGGCGGGCGTGCTCAAATAGTCGTTCAGTTCGAGAGACTGCCAGTAGCATACAGGGTGCGCCAAAAATACGGAGACAGCGCATGCGTATACAATTTTAACCTCTGTTCAGAGCTACTGCTTTCTTCTGTGCTTATTTTGGTTCTGTTGTGTTGACCTGATCATACTTATCCTACTTGACCACCAAAATGTATGATTGTTGCGATGGCTGAGTTATATTGTCGCCATTTCTAAATCACTCAACTTCAACTCTGAGTGTTTTCGGCATGCAAAAATTTTCAGCATTTTGATGATTATTCGGGTACATTCATAGATCCACTAAATGCTCCAAAGAATAAGGAACCAAATGCATCCATTCCGGACGACGAGGTCGAGCTTCTGTGACGGCCACGAGCAATGTCAGCATGGTGCGATAGAGAATTTGCAGGCACTTTGTGCGCTCCTTTCGCTCAATGTCACGAGAGATGAACATTAAGAGGATTATTTGAGACTCTCTAAGCATACTACCATTCTGAGATGTGAGAAACGTTGTTATGTCTCTCAGAAGAAAGTAATCCCATAAAAGGAAAGTGCTGCAAAACTGGAGCAAGGCCAATTTTATCGCATTGTTCACTTTCAACAAGTAGGTCAGCACTTTGATTTGATATAAATGGATTGCATTGTGGAATCGTTTCTATAAGCTGAAGCCTGCGTAGGTTTTCACGTTTCTCGGGATTCATGGAAGAAATCGCTGCGAAATGAGGAGGACGAGACCAAGCACCACATTGCGTGCCACAGCCGATGGTACCTCAATGCTTCTCGGGGCCTGTGGAAATGTCAACGGAAGGATTTCTGAGATTCAGTATATGTATACGATTCTTGATTAAACAGTTAAAGTTACTGCAGTTTTGGTTTCTTAGAATGGTGGGATACTCATTGCAGGCGACCCCAAATAGCTGTCTCCGTAATTTTGGCGCACCCTGTAGAACGTGAGCGACAATAATCTAGTACCCTCAAATGTATAGGGAGTCTCGACTTCTAATTCCTAAACTATAAAACTGTGAAAGGCGCTCATGGCCTTCAGGGGGACATTCGTGACAGTTCCGATTGTAGGCGACTTCAGGACTAAGCCCAGGAGAGGGGAGAAGCGTTAGGGAAAACACTATTGCTCACATCTCCTCACAAAGTCCCTCCCCCTATCTGGGGCTCAGTTCAAAGCGCTGTGAGTTGTGCACTCACTTGAATGTCCCCTTCCCCCCCCCCCTCAATGACATGAAGACAGCGCCCAGCGACATCTCGGTACATAGTAAAATATGTAGTAATACTTTATAGTCAATCGATTGTCAATACACTGATAGTCCAGATCTGAGCAGCAAGCACT
Organism: Teladorsagia circumcincta; assembly: GCA_002352805.1. Lineage (NCBI taxonomy): Eukaryota > Metazoa > Nematoda > Chromadorea > Rhabditida > Trichostrongylidae > Teladorsagia > Teladorsagia circumcincta. The sequence continues at coordinate 207,417 of KZ345099.1, forward strand.
CTATACAGTGAAGAACACTAGTAATCTTTATAATTGCTAAAAAGCAACAAAAACACTGGAATTATTTCATACGCATAGACGTTTCAAACATGATCAGAAGCGATTCAGGCCACTTTGTATCTGAAGACAACTCCCTCATTCTTATACAGTTCTATAATCTTTGAGCTTAAATCGACCGTTTGACGAGGGAAAAACCGTTCCACGTTTGACGTGGTGGTGACAATCTGAAACCAGAGGCTTAGAAAAGAAGGATTGATCAAGGAAAACATCAAATAGAAATTTTCTAATAAATTGTGAATAGGAGTGGGGAGCCCCTCTATTGTGCTCTGTGTCTCTAAGGCATGTCAGACTTTGCGAATCGCGCATTCGCTAGCGTCGGCCGTTGCGTTGCGTACAGCGAATGTACAGCGAGTGGCTAGATCCGCTGTACGCAACGCGACCGCGGACACTAGAGAATCGCGCGATTCGCAAAGTCTGACATCGGCCTCAGGGTGCGTTCATAGTTCGCGACTTGGGAGATTAGGATAGTAAGCGACAGGATATTAGGATAGAAGCAGAGTAGGATATTGTGCTAAAAAGACTAGATACGAATCGATTAGAAGCTGTAGAGTAGGAGATTAGGCGACTTCAAGCGAATTGATTGATACATATGTACATGATCTTGTCAGCGTACTATCCTTCTCTCCTACTGTCGTAATTTGCTACTATTCTATTCCCCCGTCAATACATATCTTTTCCGTTGTCGCGTACTCTCCTGACCTTCCAAGTCGCGAACTATGAACGCACTGTAATGCTTAGGATAAGGATAAGAGCGTTGATAACGCTATGGATAAAGGCTTATCACACTGGAAAATTGTATTGAACTCTCCATTACCTCCTTGCCACCCTGGGTTTAACTTCACGAACGGGAACCTATTGAACGCTCCAGAATCTATGTCTAATATGTGTTGATCCTATCAATTCCTTCCGATCAGCAAAATCTGAACTACTAAACCTAGCCCCTGGATGAGGCTGGTGGTTCGACTCAGTCAATCATAAGGAGTGCCTGTTAAGCAACCCGTTTCAGATAACGCCATACACTCGCTGAGAATCACCAGGGGTTACGGTTAGACTTAGAACTTAGAAGTGTGAACGCGCAAATTCCGCTATGTAGTGAATATGGAAAGTTCATTTCGGTAGCATCAGCTGAGAGGCTCGTTTACTCACCTGTGTTTTCGTGAGCTTATCGTTTTTGGGCAAATCGTTCAGTGGTAATATAACAGAATGTTCTGCAAAATTGACCGCTCCTACGTAAACCTGAAATGGAAATCGGGATTAAAGAATGTAAGGAGTTCTCAGAATAATAACCGCATGGTCCGGTCCGGCAGGCAAAGGGCATCCAAATGAACCACGCACGCTAAATTCTTGATTGTGACGCTGAACTTAGTCCCTAAGCGTCCATTTAAATTTAGCTCCCGCATACAGAGGTGAAGCGAACCATGCGCCAAGAAAAATTTTGGCCGATCCCTTCTCCTCTCCCTCTATACGACCTCACTCTTTCCTATCGTACATCCTGACATCGTACATCCTGACAATCTCATCCATGGTGTCGCGGGTAATTGTACTAAACTCCGCTACTCCAAGCGCAGAAATCCTCCCAACAACGGCTTAGGAGGAAGGAGGGATAGATGTGCAAATGGCTATAGAAGTAGCAAGTCACACGTTTCACGCCGCCATAATACGACCCCCGTTGTTCTATTAGAGCAAAAATGACTTCCTGTCAATGAACCCCATTTGCGACCCACCTGTACTGAACCATTCTCCCTGTAATAAGGTACACCCATTTTGCTTCGAAGCAACTGGAAAGTCATTCGAGCTACTTACATTTCCATCGGTGACATTTTCACGTTGGTGGAATCGAACGATGGTGTAAGCTCCACCCTCAATGAGTCGTCCCATTATGGTCTCACCGAGACTTAGTGACTCGTCTCTCGAGCGCAGTTTGCTGAGCTTGGAGAACATCTTGAGCGCAGACTGATCTTGCTTATATTGTTTCTGAAATGGCGAAACTCACGATTAGATTGCAAAGTTTGAGAGGATAGGATGATTTTTAACTGGAAAAAGTCGACAGGGATCAAGAATAAGTTTGCGGACGGATCTTGAAGAACTTCAAATAGATATTCACGAGGAAAGCTGAAATGGATACAAAGAGAAAAAGAATCGGATCAATTCCCGCACTTCAACAGTTGTCCGGTTCCCAAAGAGTAGCCGACATTGCGCTCAGCATTTATCAAGGGAAAAAGCTGCCCTGCCAATTTGCCATGCTTTTCCTGTTCGAATGGTCATGGAACACGCGCAATATGGCCATTTCCCTCCGCCTTTTTCAACCAACCAATGTGGAAGGTGTCGTGGACATTAAACAATGAATAAGTGAACAAATACAATAAGAGTGCATTCGCGAATCTTATCCTTGCTGTCTTTCAGAAACAGCTCCTTGGTCTGCGCAGTTTCGAGGATGGGAACAGAGGCAAGAATTTGCCTCAAAAGCGAACGCCGGGCTGAAACTGATGTACAAGAGAGCTCCATAGTGATAGTGAAGCCGCAGAGGGCGCTGACAGTTGAGAAGAAAGCAGGACAAACATCAGAAACACTAAACTTAGGAATCCTTCCCAGAAAAGTCATGATTCTTTTTCACCCAAAAATTACTGGCTTGAGACCAATCGTCCACGATAAGAACGAAAAGAACAATAATTGCATTTGTTTTGGTAAACAATCGAAAAACCGGGGAGACTGGTACACGTTCAAATTCCCGCCAGACAAATGTCACAAATCCTAGTGGCGAGAACTTGCTTCTCTTAATGTTATCACTAATAACTCTTTTTAACCTTCAGGCTTACGGTACTATCATCCTACACTTCTGGCTTCCTACATAGCCTATCGATTATTTGTCTCCATTCTTCAAAATCGAAGGTTTTCACTCAATTCTTTATTGCGGCGCCTGATACGTAGGTGCCCCAAGCGCACTTCTTTCCATGCCCCGCCTTTGACTCCGCCCGAATCTCCCTCAAGTGTCCATGAACTGTGCTTTCGTGAGTTTGTTTCTCTTCGAAACCGAATCTTATGTGTGAAACTTTGTGGATTGTCGCTAGTGATCACAACTGACACATTCAAGTTGGAGAAGGAGGCAAGAAGTTTTCGGGAAGGATCCCTGTAAGAACCCATGTTTCCAAAAGGGTGTGGACAACGGAGATTCAGAGGGAGCAAAGAAGGCAGAAAACGTGAGAGAGCACATGGTACCAAAGCGCACCCTGACCTCTACAACAATCGAGTGGGTGGGAGGGTTGTAATGAGGGTAGATGATTACAATACCCTAATGATTAGCGCCCTAAGCGCGTATTTTATGCGACGAAGCTAGCACACACGAAACGCGTATAGCCGACATCGGAAGATTGAGCTTGCGAACGAGGCGTGCATGCAGAGCTCCAGCGCCTTCGAGCCGCTGAAGGGGTACGACATGAACGCTGACCTGCCACAGTACCATGCCAGCGATGGAGTCGGTGAGCACACCTTACCCCAGACTGTACCTCTGAAAGAAACAGCCGCGATAAATCTCATGGTAACGAATGGGTGATTACATAGTAGGCTGGGTAAAGATCTACCGAATGAGGCGATACTTGGCGCTTCAGGGGCAGTAGCGCCTTATCAACAACCTAATAAGGAGTCCTAACTTTCGGAACTTTTTCACTTTCCGTTTCGACGTGGAAGGGATTGCAACAGTTGTGTGGTTGAAGTGTGGAAGTTATTATCCTTGGCTTCTTCAACGCAAGTGTTTTATGAACAGAAAGTTTTGGGAATACAAGATCTTGGCCATACAAACTTGAAGCCATCAGAAGCAGACATTTCGAGTGTATTGAGTAATAAAATAAGAAATTAGTAGCTTCAGCCTTGCCAACGTACCGCCCAGTTGATGCTCTTGTAGTCGGAATTGACAGGAATTTTCGAATTCGTTGAAAAGCCAGCAAATGCCGAATCATCCCATTGCATTGCTCCACGTTGTGGTGGCACCTGAATTGAATAGTGAGCTATTGCAGTCTCAAATGAAGAGTTCAAGAAAACCACTGACCACTGAGTCATTTGGAAGGTTTTTCATTCCTAGCTCATCTCCGTAGTAAAAACTATTTGAGCCTGGGAGCATCAGTTGGGTCATGATGAGCAGTTCAGCATGAGCGCGACTGTCAACTCGAGAAGCCAGACGGGACAGCCATGCGTTACCGAACTGAAATGGACATAAAAGATCTCACTGAACATCCTTATTAACAATAACCCAAACTGAAATCCAACCTCCCACTGTGGCCACACTGCCGGATTGTTATGATGGAAAAGCAGAATATCTGAGAGAATCTCGTGAACACATGTCGCCACTGAGCCCTCGCTTCGGTGGCAGATCTCTGAAAATCACAAAATTTGTGCAGGTCTTTCGAAGAGGGGGTATCAAGAATCCGCTGGGCAACATCTAATGGGTCGTTCATAGTTGGCGATCGTAAGCACGATTAAGCGGGTAGGCGAGCAGGCTAGTAAGCGAGTAGACGATAAGAGAAGGATACGTACTGATTTGTTGCTCCGCCCTTCGAGCGGTCGCCTACTCGCCTAATCGGCCTAATCGCCTAATCTATGCGTAAATCTTTCATTGTCGACTAATCGCCTAATCGCGCGTACGATTGCTAACCATGAACAATCCATAAGCACAGGGGGGGGGGGATAGGCGATTTATTCCAGAGGGAACAGTTTCCGGTGAAATCAGCGTCGGATTTCCGAGTTGAGGGAGACCGTGAATTTGAGAAATATTCTCAGTAACAGATTCCATAGACTTTTTATGCAGTGTGTGCCCTCCCCCCTCCCCCTGCCCTCCAGCTTACTCCTCACTTGACCGACTTTTGTTAAGTAGAAGGGACACAGACAGCTACGGATAAAAGGTATAGCACATGGAAACGGGCAAAGGGAAGCAGTTGGCAGCTTCCTTTGGGTTCGTGAAGGAATAGCACTGAACCCGAAAGTTTACTCAACGTTGCACCTTAAAGCAACAGTCTCAGCAGGGTCGAAGTGGGCGTGGCGCACAGGAGCGCACCTAATCTTGCCAGCCGTAGAGATTGCCTCACGATCACGATTTGCATCGTGAATCGACTTTAGCGACCGTTTTAGGACCACAGGGACTATTTGAAGCCACTTCGACCATGCTAAGACTGTTGCTCTGAACCTGGAACGGGATCCACCGGAAACATACCGGAATTCTTGCTGACGTGCCCAAGCTCGTAGTTGATAACAGAATCAAGACCACTTGTCGTTAACTGCTTCTTGTCCTTCTCTTTCGCCTCTTCCCGTGATGCAAATAGGGCTCTGAAATTGTAAGTTTATGCAGGAAAAAAATCCCATAAAAATTTCTCTCACATTTTCTTCCCGGCTGCTTTTGAACTTTCATTACTAAAGGAATCTACGTGATTTCGTATATCGCTGATCACATCCGCAATTCCAGGCCAATTCTAAAAAGTGTGCCTTTCAAATGACAATCGGTCGCCATAAGTGGCCCAGAATACTCACCGGCTCAGTGCCGCCCACTTTACGAGACAGGTACTCGATCCCTACCAGGTAGAACCCATCTACTCCACGATCGATCCACGACGACAACACGTTCTGAAATGGATAAGTATTGTGCCAGGGATTCCTTCGTTCGCTATGGGCTACTGTCGTCACCATTAAGGAGGGGTTCTCAGGGCAGGTCGCGAAAAAAAAGTGCGCTATCATCCTGGTCTCCAGAATATAGACGTAGAACACACCAAAATGGCTCCCCTTTTTCCCACCCCACCCCATTTCCATGCACAGAAAGAAACAACTGTCAAAAAGGAAGAGATGACAGCGTTTATAGCCTACCGTCTTTCCCAAAACACCCTCTGGGCGCTCATGCCATCAGAAGTCATTCAAATGAGCGAGCCATTTACAGCCCTCAGGACTAGCCTTAGGGATGGGTGTATCTAAGGGGTTACACGGGCAATTTGTGTTCTCCCAAGCGTTTCTTTCCTCTTGGGCTTAGTTCTAGTTCCACCATCACCCTGCATTGAATGTCACCCCCCCACCCTCTCCAAGGATATGAGCGCCCCCTTCCGCAGCATAAATAACACGGCAAGCTTCATCTGGTACCTCCACAACTTTCCGATATCTTCGCCTACTAAATAAGTTATCAGGAAAAACACATCACCGGTTGGAATGGAGGTTCCTGCTCCCCAAAACTAAAGTTAGAACTCACAAACATGTGCGCTCGAACGTTGGAATTCTGCCAATTGAGAACAGCCGATTTGGTATTGTTCTTTTCGTGCAGGTAGGACACTCCTTTATAGTCGGCAAAGAGTTCTGAGACACCTTGGTTTCTCCAGTGATAGAACTGAATGCAGGTACGATTACTTGAATTATTCTTCTTTATCAGGAAAATGGCCAAATCGTCTTCGAGCACTCACTTCGGAATAATTCCTGTTCTCTGGAAGGCTTGCTGAAGCTGACTTCAAGAACCACTCGTGCTCAGTTGAAGTTGTCGCAATGGGTAGGCTGATGACGAATTTCATGCCTTCAAAAGTCCATCTGTGTTAAAAAGGTCCAAGGATCTCTGAAACTGTACCTTTTTCATGAGCGGTTTCAATGGCTCTGTCTGCCAGCTGATTCACTCCAATCTTCGGATCCATCTGATCGAAGTTTCGAATCGCATTCGTGTAATCATCAGATATAAGGAAAGGAACGGGCCAAATGGTCTGAAACACGGATGAAATTGCCACGGTAGGAGCACTTCAACAGCAGTTGACTCACCTGCACTCCACTCTTACGCAGATTTTCGAGTCGGTCGATGAGACCCTGCATGTCACCGTACCCATCGCCATCGGAATCTTGGAATGATGGTACCCAAATCTTAAAAAAAAATCGGTGGAATGGATTGATAAAAGCCGTGGGCAACTGCGTGATTGGAGAAGCCAGCTCAACTACTTCCACCCACTCCACCCAAGAACTCATCAAAGACAGTTCACGATGTAAATACAGCTCATTAGAAATAAAGAAAAGGTGGTCAGTGACAGGGCTGAAAAAAAAACAAGAAAAACCAAAAATGAATCAGCAAAGCGTCGTCCTGCTAGATTTTGAGAGCGCGTCCGTTATGCGCAAATAAATAATAATAAATAAAAACGATTCCCATCGAGGGTGACCTCAGCATCGCTAACGCTCTCGCTCTGCTAGAACGGCTAGAGTCAGACGGCAAGAGGTCAGCCAATCAGTGGGAGTGCAGCGGCGCGAGCGGCGTGAGTACAACCTTGGTAGACCATTAGAGGCAGACCTGCATCGTCTAAAACGTACATCTTCCCGCACGTCATAGGGATCGGCTGTTTTTCCACTAACGCTATGTCCCCTTCTTTGACCACCTACCTTGTAGTGAAATCCCCCTTAAAACTCAATCATTTTCTCAACTTCTGCTCACTTAATTATTTCAATTCTGTAATGAAACTTGAACCACATTGTAGAAATTGCCCCTCTTCGTTAGAATTACTTGTATAGAGCACAGTTCCTGGCATCAGTGATCATCTGACCCTTTTTGGCAATGCAGCGCGCCTTTTGAGCGCAACAAATAGAAAATTCTCAAAAATTCCAGGTTCTGTCGTAGACAAAGCTGCATCATTCTATATCTCATTCCGGGATTGTACCTCTTTTCCCTAAAAATACCTCAGGCTTGAGATTTCTACATCTTGTGGAAGACCAGCAGCAGAAATATGCCCAATTCAACGAGAATTTTGGGGAAGAAACTGGGTTCTTACTGTCGACTTTAGAAATGGTATCCAGCGCAGCTGTGCATTTTTGAGCCCTGGAAAGATTATAGTTCTACCCGAGCTTAAAGGCTTTGTCCGTAACGCGCCACCTTTATGATAACAAACACATCCCCAGCTGTGACAGAGATCAAATATGCACAGAACAAAATAAACCAAAACTAAATAATGAACGGAGAATGAATGTTATATGAATTTTACTTAGAAGAATAAGCGTTAATAATGAACTGACGTTGTAAGCCATGGCTGTCTGCCACCAATTTGCTGTCCGTCGTGCCGGGCAGCCAGGACTGAAGACGACCAAAAGAATCGCAGCCAAAAACAGTAATACCCATAGAATCCAGAACAAGACGAAAAGTACCAGTCTGAAACATGTTGGATGAAATTTCATAGATTTTAAATCACATGCTTGATCAAAGTCGGTTCTGTAGGCATCTAATGGTGAATAGGCAACAGCGAGTTGCACGCTGAGGGGTGTGCTTCACTTCCACTCAACAATGACCACACTTCGCAGATAAGTCATTTTGAAGGCGAATGGCATGAAAATTAAATCGCCGTTGATAATGAACGGCGGAGGTGGTAAAGATTGCTTGGTGAAGGAGAAACTAATTTAGTCGGCCTAAAACCTGTGGGGTCCCTTTGTATTCTCCGTTGACTTCCGTCTAGGGCGAGTCTCGATGCTGATATCACTAATGTGAACACTATGCTATACTTCTCCATCAAATCGGCTAGCTAGAGTCCGATGGCGAGAAACCACCAGTAGGATCGATATCGGTAAGCGGGCAGAAGAACTAGGCTTCGACAGGGAAGGATAATGCCTCATTAAGCCGCTACGGTCGTGACGTTGGATCGCGAAAGCACCACCTTTTGCCTCGTTGTCTGCACAGAGTTTCCCTATAATAGGCATATATGCCGCTCTTCAGCCCTAACACACAGCGCGTTGATCGCAAAGGCGGGATATTCCCCTTTCCCCACCCTTACGCTAATCTCATTGGTTAGCCGTTCCTCTGATAAGGTCAAGTGCGGTAAAGGTATGTAGGGGAAACCAATGAGGCTCTCATGGAGGCGGAGCGCAAACCCCGCCCATCGATAGCACGACGTGATTTTGAGGACTTCATACAATTTTCGCTTCCTTCAAGTTCTTGTGGATAATAATGAAATGTATTATACCTATTCAATCAGTGATTATCCATTAGGAGAGAAACGCTCCACACTGTTTCACTTCTCCTTACATTCCCGCGCGCTTCCAAAAAAACGAACGAAATGTAAGACGACACTAGATAGCTGAGCGGTGCGGCCCGTATCAGGGTCCACTGGGATTCATAACTTTGACATAACCCGAGTGGTTGGTTTTCCCTTCTGCCAGCCGCCGTTTTCGGCACAAACAGAAACGATAGAATTCAGGCAGAGAGGCTTTCTTCTGGCGATCAAAGCGAAAGTGCAATGTGCTGACGCACGAATTCGTACAAAAGACCTTTCGAAACGCCAAACGTATCGATCATCGATACCACCTACTGTCGAATAGATCAGCAAAAGGAATACAATGTTTCCAAAAACGAATCAATTTCTGATATGGTCAATTTAAATTCAACAGCCAAATGTAGGAAGCAGTTGAAGAGGAACTCTGAAATCTGTAGGAACAATTTTCGCAAGTGCAATCCCTCAAAAAAAAAAAAGAACTGAGAAAGCAAGTGAGCAAAAACAAGAATGCAAAAAAGAAAATGAGAGAGTATGGATTGACGAAAATAGTCTGGTCTTCGAATATCCATGTGATGATCATTTTCACTTGTTTTTGTTCGTTAACTGCTATTTTTGGCCGCAGGTCGCCTTACGAAAGATCATATTGTTCTTTTTTTTCAAAATTTTTTTCTAGGAACTATCTAAACATACCATCTTCAACAAAACCATTAGCTGAGTAAAAGGTTTAAAATCCAGAAATCCAAATTATTCAACGTTTGATTTGAACCACTAAACACATTGACGACAGCATGACGTGCATGCGCGTCAAATTTTCGCGCATTTGGGCACGGTTTTCCTCGATCTGATGGTACTTTTTATGTTAAAAAATGCCTGTTCACATCACTGAATACAAAAAAGGCTCTGCCCATTACCAGCAGAAATTTTCGCAAGAAAAATGCTTTGGTTCGTATGAAATGGTTATGGAAAATATCGATAAAGATGCTGAGGAACATGCACAACGGGTGTCGTTAGTGGGTAGTATGAAATTTTTGAAAGCGATTCGTTCTACAACCTCTGAGTAAGCAAAGTTCTATGCAACAAAAGGAGGCGAATATAAGCCTTAAGTAAACAAATTATGAGCAACAAAGACGGATCGCCCGGTGGCGCTCAACTATTTCAAAACCATTGCGGACCACCTTGTTGGTGCACCTCCGCACGTTTTTGTCGTCTGCTTTTTAGTAACCAATGATCGATCATTCAGTAATTTTATCAGTATCTGAATAAGCGATATTTTCCGCGTCCGGAAAACCTCACTGATGGCAGTGAAGTTCAGAAAAATTTGATTTGATATCTAGGCAATAAGAAAATTTAACGAATTAAAAAAGTGAAAGAAAAAAATTTAAAGAAGAAAAATATTGTTTACTCAAAAAAATGCTAAATAAATCAAATATTTCCACTTATTTGTGGGCGTGGGCGTACTGCACCATGTGCAGCACGCACTTCACAATGATTCCAGTTGGAAAGTTATTCAGTCCCTCCATGGGAGCACGGGCTAATGTTAGGGTAGCTTCACCATACTGTGTAGCTGAGGCAGGCCTGCGTATGTGGGTTGAAGGTATACCCAGATACAGTAATTTAACCATCTATCATCGCTGCATATAAACATCTGACGAGGGTGCCAAGCATCGAGACATAACAATGATTTTTCAAAGAATTTGGATAGGTTGTGGGTTTGATTGAAACTTTAGAGATAGTTTCGTTTGAAGTTTCAGCGGATCATTGTGCACAACGTTTGGGGAGCTTTTATCCACGAGAAGATATCTTTCCTATTAGCTATCGGTCAGCGCCGATTCATGAGCAAAGAGCGAACAACAACACTGCTCTCAAAACATACGCTGACATATGACACATTGCCTGCATGCACAATATCAGTTGTGAGAATCGCCATGGATAGGAATAAATCGAATGCATCGTTGATAAAATAGAAATAGAATGAATTAAGTAAAAGAAAACGAATATAGGGATCGAAAGTATGTTGAGAGCAAAATAAATACTTCGTCCCAGGAGGAAATAGAGCACACACCTCTCCCTTCGCAGACAACCCTGGAACCGACTACACAACCAGAGCACGGTTTGACCTTAAAAAGGTTTTATTGGTTTCTTCAGCATAGTTTATCTCCCACCGTAGATTATCCTTGTAATCGGCAGCAAACTGTCATGAAAACGCGAGGTTCGGGTTCGGCTCCCTCCTGGGGCAATTTGGACTGTTCATACCTCAGCAAAAGGCTGAGAATACAGAGAATTGTAAGCAAGAAGCAACAGCGGCGATTCGATGGAAGGAGGATTCCACGATAAGGTCGAATGTGAAAAAGTGGAAACTTACCTAGAGAGAAGACAGGCGGACCCTCTAAGAATGCGGACCGATCACGCAACTCGCAACAAAGATATGCTCCCGGCGATCCAGCATGGTCCTCCCCGCTGCGCTATCGGCGCGGTATGCCCCCTATCGCTGTTTGAGCCTGTAGTCATTTAGCAGAGAGAGAGCATTAGCGTCGAAGAGGGCAACACCGATGAGAGTCGCATCAATGCTGTAATCAGAGGGCGAGGAAGGGGTCTCACTTCTCAGGTTCTGAGTCGTTTTTCACGGATTGCTCTCCATCCCTGCACCCAGTGACCACCTTTGCCTCGAATTGTAATGGACCACATTTTCCGTAAAACCCGCCTTCAAGAGGTTAAAAGTAATGGCAGAATGACTGATTAAGGATAAACCCCAACAGAGTCAGTTTCTCAGTATACTGCAACTAAAGGGTATTTCTACAAGAAATTCAAAGAATTATCACATCACGCTTCAAACGATCGATTTCGATCCAGGCATCCTTTACTCTGTGGAAACACTTGGAATCTCTATGAAATCAGCCCAGCAGATTGAAAATTGGCGAGAAAGTGAGATTCCCATCAGATAGGGAAATAAGATGGCCAAAAAGGGATCGAATAGAAAAACATAGCTCAAGTGTCTATGTCCCTGTAATCCGCGTGGAATGTACCCTTTGAATTATTCTATCAGCGATAACAGAAATAATTTAGTAGGATATCGTAAAAGCAGGAAGATGACCCAATTCCCACAAAAACCGACGGTGATGAGTGAGTGACCTATTGGCTTTCTGACTGCGCCATGCAATCGCTTGGAACTGAAAGCTCCAGCGCGTTTGCATGTCTACACAACTATTACTAGTATGCATCAAGGAGAATGACCAATGACCCTCTACGCAAAGCTCCATCTCCATGCTGCCTAAACTACCCTGGCGCTCTTGTCCTTGAGGGGGATGTCCTTGACATACCTCCCTTCTCCTGAGCTTAGTCCTAGTGCCATCTACCTTTGGCTCTGCTGTTTGTCCACCCCCTTCCACTTCCCCCCCCCAAAAAAAAACATGAGCGTCCTATATCATATTTTTCAAATATGATAAACTACCGAGATTGGCTCCTTTCGAGCAAACCAGTATATTTACTCTCTCTGGCATAAGTCCCAGCGGTGAAAAGATCACACCTATCTACCTATGAGAGAGTGAACGTGCCGACCATTGTTTCCAAGCCAGACTCCACGTAACCCGGAATTTTCAAACAACCATGTCAACGACATCGGGAAAAAAATTGTCGGGGGAATTCTTCACATCTATTCTGTCACGTCTGCGGTTTTCGTCGTGTTCCTTATCTCGCTTCTCATCACTCTCGCTGTTCCAATCAATACCCACAAAAACCACGACACTACTCAAAAAAGGAAGATAACCAGTGATTGACGACCTTTCAGAAGAATTTCGCGGGTAACATTTCACTTTACCCAGAATCGCAATCCAACAATAGGTTTTTGGGGTGTCGCATATCGCGAAGCTCTCGAGCAGAGTAAATATCAACAAAGGAACCCGCCCAGAGAAGTTCATTCATCATGACCCCAACTCTCCGTTGCGGTTTACAACCAGCTGGAAGAGGTCGCACCTCGCCCATACAATCGTCTACGACATCTGTTTACGCGACCGATTAGATCTTCTAACATCGTCGGGCATAAGAGGACTAAGACGTAGGCGGGCCCCACCGAATAATTCGTTATTGATAGAACCAGCCGGACGGAAAGACCGCCGAGCTGGACCACACGGGCCTAATCTGGTTGAGGAAACTCATTACACGATCGAATTAGTTCATGAGGAAGATGGGAGGGTCTTTCCAAATGGCCTGCAGTAAGGACCACATTTTCGAGTTGTGAAAATACCTACTTACCTGTTATAGAAATTCCAGGTAAGCAAGTGCAAGATATTTCAAATCGAATTTTTTGATGTATTCACGAAGGTTCACATACCTAATGGTTTTCCACATCGGATCGTCTCGGTACGGCTCCAGCTCCTCTTCTGTTAGACCGACAGCATCTTCATCTTTTTCTTTTGACTCTGGGCTCTCCGCCTCCACAGACACTGTCTCGTTGATCTGAAATGCTTCACCTTTCGGAACGTTCAATGATGTTGGCTGTTGATCTGTCCGGACTCATGTCACTGGGCTTTGAGTTCACGCACGCAGACCAGGCCCGAGATTGGTTAGTTAGGGGGGGGGGCATCGCTATAAGGACTGAGCCTAAGAATGAAGAAACTGCGAAGAATATGAATTGCTTGCACATCCCTTCCCTAGTTCCCTTTAAGCTTATTCAAGGAAGGGGGACTAGGTGAAGTGGTTTGATGGGTGTATGGGCTCTTCGCATAACGATGCCCTTCCCTAACTACACCAGCGTCCCAGGCCCATATGTAGATGATAAATGGGTCGAGGAAATGGCTATAGCGAACCCTACAGAGCTAGTACCCACCACTTATGACCCACTCGCCCAGAAATCCGTCGTAGGTGTCACAGCCCACTTCAGGCTCCAGGTTTTATTCACATATTCCGGCGCTCATGTTTTGGTGGTGGGATCACAACAGGACCGATTGTAGGTGGCACTAAGACTAAGCCCAGGAGAGGGAAGAAACGCTAAGGAGAACACGTATTCTCACATTCTCCCCGGAATCCTTGTCATTGTCCAAAGCTCAGTCCAAGCACAACGATTGGCTCATTAACTTGAATGTCTCCCCTGCCCCTTCAAGGACAAGAAGCTCCATAATCTACATCCTATTTCAACTGTACGTGACCTCCCCCCCCCCAAGAAATGTCCATCGAGCGGGGCGTAAGGGGAATTGATTTATAGCGCCATCAAAATTGAGGGAAAATCCACAATTTTGGGGAAATTTCAGGTGCCTATGACTTAGGAGGGAGCTTGGGGGGAGACATCCAAGCAGGACCTTTGAGAACCGCGATGAGGTGACAAAAGAGAGAAATTGCTCACTCCTCTCCCAAGTTCCTTTCCTTCCCTAAGGCTTAGTCCCAAGTACTGTTACTGGCTCACTCACCTGAATGCCACCCCCTTCCCCCAAACACATGAGCCAAATTTCTCAGAAACCCGAACTTCCGTCCTCGTCTCCTCTTCCAAGAATACGCCGTCAGTTCCAGTATCTCTAATCAACCCTCTTCGTGAAGTATTTCAACACCAAACAGGGATAGGATGACCAACCTCGTCTTCAGTGCTACCACTCAGCTGGCTCATGGTGGGTTAAGTGATCCCTTCATGCTATTTACAGCTTTTTCTTAACGCTTATATCAAGATAAAAACAAAGCCCTGTTATCACTGCTTCATGCTGGGTACACCCAGCTATTCAAACGTCCCTTTCACGAACGCAGCAATTGCCTCGATTTATGTTCAGGTCAATGGCAGCCTTTATTCCCAGGGGTCGTTAAAATGGCAGCAGAGTGGTTCGCGAAAGCAAGCCGGACATCTGTTCGCCTCATAAGCTATCATAACACACCACAACGAGTGAAACGTTCTCTTCGGAGGTCCAAAAAATCTCTCACGAAAATTCATCAGCGATCGATTCAATTGAAGAGAAAGACTACAAAAAGCGATGGAAGGCAACAGCTGCTCTCAGCTCGGCAATGACAAGACGAAAGCGCGGAGAACAATCGCACACAGACACATTAATACCGACACTTCGAAAGGTCATTCGGGGTCTCCCATTTCGGGAAGTGAAAGTGATACTTTGATGGCTAAAACTGTTGGAAATGTTACCTTGTTGTAGGCAGCCGTGGGTTTCTGTGGCGGCGGTTGGGATGGTGGCACAGGATTTCTCGAGACAGCCGTGATGTAGCTTTCGGTCTTCACTCCACGATCGACATCATAAAAGTGTGGTGTCCGACCTTGCGGACCAGGCATCAGACTCTCCTGGGCATCACTCATCGCGACGACGACGACGACGACAACGACGACGACGAGTAATGGCGACGAATTCGAGGCGAACTGCCAGCTGCACTCACTTCACACGACAGAACATCGGGGGGCAGAGGCAGACGTGAGGGCAGCCCGTCGTCCCCCGCCAGAGACGCAGAGCAAGTGCAGGCCGACCGCCCACCCACTCGCATCGACCAGGGGGTCCGTCCCGCAACAGCACGACTATCGAGCCCAGGTGAACGGTGTTTTACGACTTGGTCAGTTCTCGACGATATTCACTCCTGTTTTCCAAAAAGATCGATTGCAACTGTGAATAGAGAGGCTTTCTGAGGGGCCAGCTAAATCGGCTTAATTGTTTCCGACAGGAAGTGACGCTGCGGCGGTGAAATTAGCACGCGATCGAATAATAGCGCCCGGTCGGCGAAAGCCGTCTGATTATGCGTGGGAATTCGGTGGGTCCAAAGTGCTTGTGTGATTTTCGTCTACTTCTTTAGCATTCTGTGCATGGTGTAGGAAATGTGTATGTAGAATTCTGTGATGTAATAGAGCGGATCGTTTGAATGAAATTTCGCATTCTAGTTTCTTCCAAACTCTTGAATTCGTACTTGGCCAGTAGAGCAACACTGAAAGTGTGCATAGTTCGCCCACATTTCCTATTGATAGCACTTTTATTGATGGTAAGCATATGTCTCGATGGTGATAATAAGTGACTGAATCGGAATTTTCTATTCCACGCCCTCGTAGAGCTTTCTAGATCAGCTCTGCCCAGGAATGTTCTTTAGGTCATGCCCCACTCTTCAGAACGGTCTGTAGATTACATGCATGGAAATGAAACTATGCTGCGTTTGTTGTGAGCGGCCCTCTGAACCAAAAAAAAGGTGAAAGTTTGACCCATGGTTCGACTACCCGTGTAACAGTTTTGCACTTTTGGCGTCTGCACTTCCATGTTGCCGATCCGCGACCCATATGAATAGGTTTTACTCGCTCGTTTTTTACGCTGCGGAACCCGATTGCATTTCCGTAGTGTTCACGTGACGTTTCTGAAGCGCGATCGAGGGGGACTGCTGAGTCGAAGAGGCTGAGCTGTAGTTCTTTTCTAAACACAGCCTCCTTCCTTTGATGCGACTCACGGAAATATCACTACTCTTCGTTTTTTTAAAGCGTGCACGACACCTGTCATAAGATGACAACTCACTGGTCATGGAGGCGGCGAATCGACACTGAAAATGAAGAAGTTTTCAAAGACATAGTCCATAAAGATTTGGACGAAGTCCCTTGGACCACCGTTTAAAAACAGTGAAAAAGTGGCGCGTATCCGTGGAAAAGGAGAGTAAATCACAAAATCATTCAGCGTTTAGCAATCCCCTTTTGGTATGCGCCACGCACTCTACGTCATTCAGAATCGTAGTAGCAATTTGAATGCCATTTGGCCTATGCAATGATTTGTGGGGACCAGCCGACGTACATGTCAGTTTTTTATCCTCCCGTTATAGTTGACCTTTACCAGAGGGACGGAAAGCTTGGATGGCTCGGACGACGCACCACCTAGGATTTGATCCTCGAACCGCACGCATTGTAAGCAGCGCCGCTTGCCACTACACCCTCTCCACTCCGAAAGAAGCAATGAGATAGTAAAGTTTGCCCATACGAACAGCGTCGAATATGTCCTACTTCCTCGAAAACAAACTCAGCTGATAAGGGAAAACTGTCACTTCACTTAGCATACGATAGGGGGACGTCGCTAAAAGAATCATCGGTGGAAGAGGAATGCGCTCCAGTGGGTATTTTGAAAACCTCCACTCTACTGTGTATCCTTCGAAATTTTAAAGAAATTCAGCGTGAAACCTCGTAAAGGGTTTTGTGGTTGTTTTGAACACTTCCATTGACACTGGTAGCCGTCCGCATTACGAGCTGTATGTAGTGATCTATCCTCGCGCGCTTAATCCACAGTAGTGAAGGATTAATTTGTCGTGAGCGGATCGGAGCCAGTCCATGAATGACTAATGACCGCCAGTGTCGTCCGAAGAATTTGTAATATCTATTGTTGCCATTGCGGATATCCCACTAAAATACTGTCTCTTACGTCCGCGTTCGACTCTCAATGAATCTTGACGAAGAAGAAGATAACGCCGAAACATCAGCCGAATAAGCTGTCATCGACAATCTCGGTCGCAAACTGAAGTATTCTAATATCGATACTGCCCCTTGCGTGATAAGGATGCATTTCAGTGCTCAGAGGTGGCGTAGTTTACCCAATTCTCATTTGTTTAGTAATTTATTTTTTTTTTCGAAAACACCCAAGGTATATCACGAGAACCCGAAAGGAAAAGTGAAAAATTAGCATTGGCAAAATCATTCGGTGTTAATTGATCCCGTTTTGGTATGCGCCACGCATTCTGCTTCCATTCAGAATCGTAGTGGAAAGATGAATGCATTTGGTTCATATAATGCCTGATAGTCTAGAGTAAAGAAAAGAAGGAAAACACAAACAAGGATCGATAGTACATGAATTTATTTGGGCCTAGAGGTTAAAGGCGAAATAATTAAGAATCGTTTTTTTCTTTCCAGGATGTGCAACGCATTTGATTTGGTCATGGAGAAATGGTACCTTCTTGATACATAACTTGATGTATGTGTATGAATGATTATGAAGGTAGACGCAGTATACGTGGGGGGAGAGAGGAGGGGCAATTAAAAAAGTCATTTGTTCCCACATTCAAGTGGATTCAATCACAACTCGCTGAATTCAAACCAAAACCTCCTAAATAAAATTGAAGAGCACATTCCACGTCAAAAAACTTCATAAGGGTCTTCAACTGGATCATAAAAATCTGCCATGGAAACATGGTCTGCTCAACAGGGTCCTCGAAGCATCGTGTACCATCCACTTTGACTAGTAGGCGGGTCCGAGGGGGTTCGCATAGTCAGAGCTGATGCCTCTGGAAAACTATCCAGTGGTGAATCGTTTTGAGAAATTGTGAAAGAGCTTCAGGCTAAAGCAGTTACGGTAGGTCTCTCGAGCTTGTCGGCGATGACAGATGACGGAATATTCTTACAATTAGGAAGATGAGGGCACTAAAGAGGGCTTGCGTCTACTCATAGAGAGACTTTTGTGTGGAGCTTCAGTCAGCAATCTTTGTGACGAAACTGGTTTTGATAAACCCCCTTCTAGGATGCGCCATGCATTCTACTTTCATCGGAACCATCATGAAGCAATTTGGCTTATACAGTGCTTGCGGAGGCCAGCTGATGAGCAATTTAGCGTTTTGTCCCCGCCCCTTCTCCAGACAAGTCTGAACTAATCCCAACCCCAGAAGAATAGAAGGTTTGGCTGGCGGACGACGTACGACCCAGGATTTGATCTGCGGATCATGCACGTGGTAAGCAGCGCAATTTGCCGCTTCACCCGCTCTACCTCCTCGTGAAGTACCCGCTCACAAACTTACACTTCTAATCTGATGTGAAGTAGAAGCACCTGCAATTGGTTTAACATTGAGCCGTCAAATGTACATACTACTAAAATAGACATCTCTGTAGTGCAATGACCGTCAAGCCAAGGCATTGCCTAGATCGATACGTCCTCTGCAGTCAGTTTTCAGTGCAATAGTGAGATCACCAATTAAAATTTCGAAGCGCATAATTGAAAGTGGTCAAAAAACTGAGGTTTTTTTACTTGCACCTATTAGATAAAATCCCAAGCAGGGTGAACGTCGTGTCGAGGAAATGATCGTGACAGTACATAGGACCTCTCTGATGTCGATAAAACCTCCCTCCCTCCGCTTCTCATGATCAAATTGATTCCCACTAGTCGATGGTATCAATGATGCCGTTTAACCTAATTCAACCTGACACAGCAATTCCGCTTCCGAAAATTCTCCAAAATTGCCGTTTAGCAGGGAAGAAAGGACGGCAAGATGCATCTTGTTATGCAGCCACTTTATTTTTTCATACATTCCTCTGTCCCATTATCACCCCAAAGTACCAAATACGACCTTCTGTCGGGGACTCCTCGCTCCTTGTTCAACCTGCTCCTAACTATTCACCAGTATTTTTTCTACGAGAAATGTCATGATTATGATTATAACTTATTGGTGTACAAGATTGCAGTCTGAGCAACGTACCATGATGATAGTCTTTGATGTCTTGAAGGCAAGGACCAGGATCGTTTTGACGCGGAATTCCCAGTTGAATAAGGAAGTGGGGCAGCGAAAAGGACCACGCGTGTAGAAAAAAGAAGAGAAACCGGAAGAACAGGAAATCGCCAAGAACACGGACAAGAGGAATCTCCTTGCACTACGCAGCGGAAAAGTCTAACTGTAAGAGGCAAACAGCAAAATAAGAGATGATGTGGGTCGCGGATAGAGAAAAGACTCCGAGTTGAGAGAGCACAGCTGGTCAAAAATACGACACAGAGAAAATATCGAACGGAGAGCAGGGTTTGAATCGGAATTGTGGGCGCCGAGCGCCTTACAAGGGAAGGATGGTCCATTGAAGTGGCCTTTTGACATGATATGCATGTCACCTGAAAAGTTTCCGACGCTGACTTCAAAATTGTGTTCCATATCTGCTTAGCGATTCTCTGAACAAATTCGCGGAAGTTGTGATACGGAGCAGACCCAAGCTCATCGTCAGCACAAATATCACACGAATGGGCTCTAGACAAGCTTTGTTACCTATGCCACCCCTGTTTTGTTCGTCGAGGGGTCATAATCTCAATCTGGCTAGAAATTTGTCCCAAAGGGCACCTTGACAACCCGAGAGCAAAGGTCCGCTCTCTTGGTGTGAAAACGCCTCGCTCGTGCTTTGCGTGAGCTGGAGTGTCGCAATACCAGTAGGAAAGTTCAAGCGAAAAAAAATCACAAGGAAACCATGCTACAGTGAACAATGATGAACTGAATAAAACAATCGACTTTCTGTTTATGCGTCACGGAAAAAAACAAAGAAAAATGCGAGGTCGTGTCAGATCTCTTGACCTCGTTCCTATTCAACCGACGCTTTACTCATTAGGTCGTGACTCTACCTGTTTTAAGAAGACCCTAGTTTTGTTAACAGCGTCGTCCATAGATAATGAAGACAGATTTGAAATCCGTCTGAAGACGCTTCAGGAGCTATACATCTCATCCCAAATGGCCAGTTCGATTTACCATCCTTCCTTGTTAGTGATGCGTTTCAAGTTGTCGCGAGCTCTACCGTTGCAGACCAAGCGCCTACACACACGGTTGAGTCATGCTCACTGCGGCTGAGCGCGAGCATTGCCTTTACCTATTTGATTACTGCTGGTACACATACAGTAGCGCTCAAAAGTACTCGGCTACATGCTTTTCTGGCCGTTACTTATTTTCTGCTGAATCAATTTGGTTCAAATTTGATAAATTTTGAGAGCAAGCCTTTCTTACAAAATCAGCATATTAATGTCGGATAGGAGCAAGAGTGGAGAAAGAAATTTTTTCCTGAAAATTCCTGAGTATGACCAAATATTAAGTACCGGATATCTTAATGTCGTTTTTTCACCAAGAGTTTTGGACCAACAATATTTTAATTAAGAATCCGGGGAGCGACATAGCATAAAAATAGAATGACTTACTAGGATCCCCTCATTCAGCAATTCGAGTGGAAAGTTTGCACGATTGAAGCTCGGAATTTTTTGAGTCAAAAAAGAGAGACAGGTCGGTTTTGACATCATCTGACAAATCATCCTTCACACTTGTCAAGAAGTTAGGCATGGACAAAAGAAGTAGACATTCAGTTAGGGTATGGTCTGTATTGCGTGATGGAAAACCTAGAACTTATCAGCCCAACTGGACAATTTTTTACGAAGACTTCTTTGTAAAATGGGGTCAAAAACGCACCCTTTTTGAGCACGAGCATGAGTGGCAGGTGAGCAAATTTTTCAAAATATCTTGCGGAAATAAGTTCAAGGAAATGTTTGTGCAGCATCAGTCTATCACAGCTAAAGTATCCTACGATTTTAGCACAAGTTTGATGAAGCCTTTCCTCGGCTGGCGTTCCTAGGGCCATCTTATTGAAGACGATTGCAGGCATTCTTTCGAAGGCTTAACTATCTTTTGAGAGACCTGAGGAAAACGGATGAGCATTCCAAACGGTAGTGTCCCTCCAACAAAAACAATGTTAGTTTGGTTTGCGGACCTGTAGCTCCCAGCCCGATTTTGGAGGCTTTTTTTACACACATGCGAATTTACGCAATGAGCCTAGGAATTTTCAGAAAAAAAAGTATACAAATTGGGGGAGAGTTAAATTGTGAAGTAACAATAGGGAATAATGAGCAATATATTACGTAGCATTTATCAGCAAAAAATACGTTCCGAGAAATTGATTTGCCATGGTAATTGACTCCAAAACTTTCTGAACTCAGAAAAACGACATTAAGATATCCGGTACCTAATACCAATAAATTTCAAATTATTGTACAAATCTTATAACTCAACCAAACAATCGAACGCATGATAAGTAACATTGAGCTGATTCGACACTTTGTCGATAACCTTCTAAAGTTGCTTAAACCTTAGCAGGACTTGATTATGGGATTGGTAAATAATTCACTGTCTCTAGAAACGACGTCCTCCTTCTTTCCTCATATATATCGAGTTTCTCGCCAATGTCTGTGGCTCTTTTTCTTGCCGAAGGTTTTCTTACCTTTTCAAATAAAATTTCGATGACGCTCAGGACATGTGTATGGATTTCTCCTTCCGTCAGAAGCGCGCCATGCTGTCGAGATAACTCTTGCACAGCAGAGGTATCATGCTTAGTGTCAATCTATTGCTATAAGACGACTCAGTACCATACAGATGCCATACCAGTGGATGCACAACACCTTCTGGAATCCACCTGTCACATCCGCGTTCTCCACTTCTCGAATTCTGCGAAGTTGTTTGACTGCCAAGTGATAGGAAATGGAATGGGTCTGCGCACGCTTGAACTGGAGATCCCTTCCAGGCTCCATCGTTATCTGTAGCGATGAAAGTAAACCAGAATGTTCGGCGGTAACGGCATAATGCATGTGTGGCGTCTTGACGGAAAACATTTCGATCCAAAGTACAGCTGCCATCCGTGAAATGGGTTGGAGGCTATGGTAGTCCTTGAAAGATGCTCTACCACTGCACAGGATTCGAGTGCAGAGAAATTGAGCATCCGCAGGTATGACGGCTGTTTGGTACTGACTTCATCTTTTAGCAATAAGCGACGCTTTTGACAGAAGGAGAAATCTATCCGCATGTCCTGAGCACTATTGGAACATCATGTGAAAGGGTAAGAAAACCTTTGGCAAGAAAAATAGACACAATTATAGGCGAGAAACTCGTCATATGTAAAGAAAAATGGAGCAAGTTGTCTCTGTAGGCAGTGAATTCATTTACTGTTTCCATACTCAGGTCCTACTAAGATTTCAGCAACTTTAGAAGGTTGCCGACAAAGTATTGGATCAGCTTAAAGCCACAAGTCAGGCTCGGCGGACCAAACCAGCCCTTTTGTCGTTTCTGTGCATGGCTACGCACCGACGAAGACGTTGCCATGCTCAGAATCACGAACGGAGCCGTAATAATGCCCCAGGGCATGTATTTCCCGCTCCCGCCGCCTATCCCTGCTCCCTCCGCCCACTTTCCGAGTTTGCATGGCTGGCATGACGTGT